>CM059283.1:25918717-25931217 GCA_030347295.1 Setipinna tenuifilis | reverse complement strand
CTTACAGCTACATACACAGAGAGAAATTTAAAAAGGAGCAAAGCCTGCCATTGCCAACAGAGAGAGAGAGGAGAAAGAGGGGAGGAGAGCCGCTGTTAAAAAGTGAGCCAGGCTTGCCATTACAAACAGCTAGGATTAGGCAGATCCCCCCTGCTGTTCTGCAGAATGAGGGGGGAGAAATGGCAGCAAAGAGAGAAGAGGAGAGGAGAGTAGGGGAGAGTAGGGGAGGGGAGGGGAGGGGGAGGAGAGGAGGAGAGGAGTGCTTGCAGCACCATTCTCTCCATAACATCGCGCCAACTCATTAAGCGCCCAGACCGCACCGTAGCGCCAGTTTAGCAGCAGCAGAGCAAGGAATGCTTGCATGGGCCGCAGTACAACGGGCGTTTCCCCATCTCGTGATTTTCATATTTTTCTTCATTTTAATTTTTTGTTTTTACCACACTGAGGTGCCGGGGGGGGGGGGGGGGGGGGGGATGCTCCTTGGTGTTGCCACGGTGTCTCCCATCCTCCTGCTGCTTCACCATGGAGACGAGTCCAATTGAGCTCCGAGGAGGCAGCGTGCCAGTCGATTGAGGGTGTCGATAATTTCCCGCAAGTGCGTGCTCGGGTCAGCACATCCGGGGCAAAAAGCACTCTCTCTTTCTCTTTCTCCCTAATTTTCTCTTCCTTTCTCTCTTTTTCTCTCTCTCTTCGTCTCCCGCTCCCTCTCTTTTCTATTTGCTCTGTCTCTTTTTGCCTCTCTCGCTCTGTCTTGCTCTCTCTCTCCCTTTCTCTATCTCTCTCTCTACCTCTCTCTGTGTTTGTGTCTTGAACTCTCTACTCTCTTTCTATCCTCTCCCTCTCGCTTTCTCTGTTTTTTTCTTCCTCACTCTCTCACTCCTCTTCTCTCTTCATCGATCCCCTCCCCATTATCGTTGAATGAGAAAAACAAGGACTTTGAGCATGTCTGAGTAGTTGGAGGGTGCCCTCTCTCACACCAACACACATTCACTTACACACACACACACACACACACACACACACAGACACGAACACACACTCTCAGAATCTGGGGTCATTTGAAAAACCCCTAAGTCCAGAGATTTCTCTCTTCTCACTCCCACACGCACACAGGCACACACACACACACACACACACACACATACACACACATGAACATAAGTGGAGTGGGTGTTGTGTTAGCAGCTCAAGGATGAGCACTAATGGAGCTATACGGGGACGTATGAGCAGAGGCAGAGGACAATTTAAAGACAAAAAGAGAGAATAAAAAAAGAAGAACATGATTTATAGTATCCATTTCCTATCACCAATGCAATATGAAAGCTCCACAGGGAAAGAAAGAAAGCAAGAAAGAAAGAAAAAAAAAGAAATAAAAAAGAAAGAAAGAAAGCAAGAAAGAAAGAAATAAAGAAAGAAAGATGCAGGGAGGGCGGAAGAGGCAGAGGCTCTTTCTGTTTGTTTGTTACAGAAGCAGTGAGAGTGTGTGGGTTTACAGCTGTGGGAGAGAGAGGAAGAGAGGAGAGCGAGGGAGAGAATCACAGACAGACAGTGGTTGACATCTGCACGCTTTGTTTAGCAGCAGAAAGCTTTTATCATCAGCATTTCAATTACAGTCTCCACTTCCCTGTTTATTTAGCAGGCACGCTACACTGCACTAGACGGCCCTCACCTCTGTGTTTGTGTGTGTGTGTGTGTGTGTGTGTGTGTGTGTGTGTGTGTGTGTGTGTGTGTGTGTGTGTGTGTGTGTGTGGCTTCATCACAGTCTCTCTCTCTCTCTCAAAAAGAAATATTAAAAAAGCTTTATTTCCCCACCCTTTATGATATTTAAATTACTGCCAAAAAGCATTCAATAAATGTATGGTTTTTTGACAAGACAAAAAATTCTATACTAGTATTATTTCGTGTTTTAAAGTAAGAGGAAAACAATAATTCTAGTCTGATACTTTAGGGATTGTTTCAGTTTATGAGAGATCTTCACATAATCTGCAGTGAGGAAAAGGCATTCCTCTATCTCTCGCCAGGAGATTAAGGGGGCTCATCTCAGCAGCAGCAGGCAGTAACTCAGTTGTGACTTTTCATATTTGAAAATATTTAGTTCCTATATTGGAACATTGCGAACAGTTGACTTTATTGATATGACTATAAAAGGTATGTCAATGTCAACGTAACATCCTGTCAACGGCTCTTATAAAAATAGTTCTTTATAAATAATATTTTTATATTATATGACACCTGCGGAGACCAGGTAGAGAGACAAAATGTTCACACATTTTGGAGAGTAAATAAAACATCAAGGGGAATGGTATTAATTATAAAACATAAGAAGGTAATAAACAGAAATAGTATTAATGTATGTCTGTGAAGATTCTCATTCATGAATGCATTAATGTCTCTCCCTCTCTTTCTCTTTCTCTTTCTCTTCCTCTCTCTCTCTCTCTCTCTCTCTCTCTCTCTCTCTCTCTCTCTCTCTCTCTCTCTCTCTCTCTCTCTCTCTCCCTTCCTTTACACCTGTACCTATAGCCTCTGAGTTCTAGCAGTTGTGATAATGGGGCCGATCCATCAATACCCAGCTGCCCGTACCCCTTGTATCATTAATCACCCACTGCAAGCCATATCAATCATAAACCCACACTGGTGGTCGCAGATTATTGATCCACAATCAGCTCTGTCACAATATCGATCAGTCTGGCAGGCAGCCGGAGGCCCGGGGGTGATTGATCCGTAATCAGCTACAGTATGGTGCCCTTATTGATAATTCATTTATTGTTTTCTAATTCCATTAGATGTTGCCTGCAGCCTCCCCATGCATGCATGGACACATACACACACACACACACACACACACACACACACGCACACACACACACATACATACACACACACACACACCCCAACACACACACACACACCAACACACACACATACACACACACACACACACACACACACACACACACACACACACACACACACACACATACACACACACACACACACACACACACACACACACATACATATGTACTTGCTCTGTTCGGCACCTCTCTCACACAGAGAGATTTAGTGCTTTGCTACAGAATCTCTCCTTGTAAATCTAGAGGGAGCCAGACAAAAATGGATACAGTAAGGCCTCATGTCACTGTATATCTTTAGACCAACACACATACACAGACACACAGACATACACACAGCTACATTGGAGGGCACACGGAAAGTTAAGGACACACACAGTTTTAGCACACAGCGCAAGAGAGAGAGAGAGAGAGAGAGAGACGTACGGAGAGAGAGAGAGACGTACGGAGAGAGAGAGAGAGACGTACGGAGAGAGTGGTGTTTTGTGTGCTGCAGAGGCTCTGCTCTGCTCTGTGTAATGCACAGACACATCTGAGGGAGGAAGGGAAAGCATCGGGCCCTGCAGGACTTTGTTACCTTTGCCGCCAACCGTCTGAGTGGAGTCGATCGATGCCACACACACACACACACACACAAATAGAGAGAAGCACACACACACACACACACAGAAGGAGAAACACACACACACGCACACACACACACACACACATAGAAGGAGAAACACACACACAGACGTGCACACAAACGCACACACACACACACACACACGCACAGAAATACAGAGAAACACACACACACAAAAATAGAGAGAAACACACACACACGCACACACACTAACTGACACACACAGGTCCTGTGAGGCAGAGACAAAGGCAACACAATGTACCTCGGAGCTGGCAAAGCTAGACACATAAACACAGCAGAGGCTCTGAGAGCTGGTGTGTGTGTGTGTGTGTGTGTGTGTGTGTGTGTGTGTGTGTGTGTGTGTGTAAAAAAAGAAAGAGTGAGATCATAGAAGCAATCAAAATTCAGTACCACAGAATGAAAAGAAATGAGAGGATTTGAAGGAGAAAAAAGGCGGCGTGTTTTAGCACAGAAGAGAAAGGTGGAAGGGAAAAGTCAACATTTATTCGTGCCTTAATTTGACCACAGTTATTCTAACCAACAGCCCTAACCCCACCAAAAAATCCCCATTTCCTGTTGGACGCTTCATGGCTTTAAGACTGCGCCCCAAAAAAACTCCACATTCAGATGAGCTATGCGTTATTATTTATGGTGCCAGCAGGCACTAATGCACACACACACGCACACACACACACACACTCTCTCTCTCTCTCTCTCTCTCTCTCTCTCTCTCTCTCTAAGATGAGGCAGTACAGTTGCTGCTAGCCTAGGTCTGGCAAATTCAGACATGCACATACACATGCCCTCATTGGGTTGAATTCACGTAAGGTCGCGAGAGAGGAAGACACACACACGCACGCACACACACACACACACACACACACACACACACACACACACACACACACACACACATAAAACAAATAGATGGCTGATGAGCAACACTGGCCTTCGCTCTGGAAAAAGTAGTGGATTTCCTCAAGGAGATGTCCGAGGTTGTCCAAGCAGCTACAGATAAACAAAAGAGTAAGAAGAGAGAGAGAGAGAGAGAAATGAAAAATGAGAGAACGAGAGGCGGGAGTTGCGTAGCAAACATCTGTGTCCACACGTGGGGACGAGCATGTTGAGCTAGGAAGGTCTGGGCACCCACAGCAAGCCTGACAGAAACAGATGTGGCTATGGGCCTGTCATCTTCACTAAACATTATCCAATCACACCAAAACAGCAGCCACAGTCCTGCATCCAGACCCCACAACCATAAATCCAGACCCTTCTCCAAAATATCCATTTCTTTTCTTTTTTTTCTCTACCCCATCTATTTGGATGACCAGTTGATCCACCACCCCACCCACATTGTGTGAAGCTATCTGTTTGTTGTTGTCATGGTGACGCCATTGTGCGTGCAGTTTGGGTGGAAAGGGCTTAGGGTATATTGGTTTGAACCCTGGCATTTTTAGCCTGTGGAATAGCAATGCATCGTGGGAAAGCGGTTGAACTCGGTTAAAGGCCACAAGTATGTGTGCCGTGCAGCTCCTGTGTGCTGTAAAGAGGCCCTCGGACACGGCGGTGGAGCAGCAGCACCAACACCAGCAGCAGCTATGCTTACAGCAGACTTTCCACCTCCATATGTGCGTCATTAGTAACTGACAAGACATGATACACAGCCAGCACCCACATACGTATACACTACACACATACATACACCGTATACACACACTCACGTAGTCTAAAACACACAAATGCAAACACCCACAAACCTACGCACATGGAAACACACAAATGTGCATGCACACACACACACACACACACACACACACACACACACACACACACACACACACACACACACACACAGACAAGCACACACAAACACACCAATACAAGCACACACGCAACACAAACACAATTCACACACAGATGTACGCTCACGTGTATATAAGTTACACACGTTGCACACACACACACAGGTTTCACACACATACATCAAGCAAAAGTACATGATGTATAGAGAATCCTGGTTCTAAAACCTGCTGATGCAACAGCTACTTTGTAAGTGTCACCATAGGCAGAGAATCTGTGCTCTAAACACATTAAGAAGTATTGTATTTCCCCACACAGGGAGTTTACAGACACACACACACATACACACACACATACACCCACACACACACACACCAGCATCTCTCACGGCAAGGCCTGCAGCCCATTTATCAGTGGAATTTGATAAAGGAGGATGAGAGGACGCCCACACCATCTCTGCATCCATCAGCTCTGTGTGTGTATGTGTGCGTTTGTGTGTGTGTGTGCAACGTGCAAGTGAATGTGTGTGTGTGTGTGTGTGTGTGTGTGTGTGTGTGTGTGTGTGTGTGTGTGTGTGTGTGTGTGCGTGCGTGTTTGTGTGTGTGTGTGTGTGTGCTTGTGTGTGTGCGTGTGTGTGTGCGTGTGTGTGTGTGTGTGTGTGTGTGTGTGTGTGTGTGTGTGTGTGTATGTGTGTGTGTATGTGTGTGTGTGTGTACTGTATGTGTGAGTGTGAGTGTGAGTGTGTGTGGTCCTTGAGAATGGCATGTAAAGCTCCAACACTACATTAGGCTTGTTAAGTGAGCGATGGGCCATTGATCAGTCCAGCCAGGCCAGTCACTGGGGGTGGGGGTGGGGGTGTGGGTGGGAGTGGTGGTGTGTGTGTTCTTCCTGTAATATAGCACTATGTCTGGGCTCCGGATATCAGGCCACACACACGCCTGCACAGGAGAAGACGTTGATCAATAAGAGTGTGAGTGTGTGTGTGGCCATGCAAGTGTTTTTTGTGTGTGTAACAAGAATAGCAGACAAAGGGGAGAGAGAGAGAGTGAGAGAGAGAGAGAGAGAGAGATACATTAATGCTTTATTGCACTTATACAAATATAATATTTGTTTTCTGAAAAAGATTGCGAAATACCAGCACATTACATTTACAACTGTGACAAATAGAGGAGTGACCACCCATTGTTGCACCCATAAATGCACACATATTACATTACTTTTGTAATAGTTATATGTGAAGGCTTTGGCAATGCAACATACATTTTTTCATGCCAATAAAGCACTCTAGAACTGAGAGAGAGAGAGCGACAGAGACAGATTGATTATTGTTCTGTGATTACTGTTCTGTTCCTGTTTACCATGTTGTGCACATACTTATACTTTGTACAAGTACAAATGCTTTGGCAATGCAATGTGTATTTTTGTGCCATGCCAATAAAGCTCTATTGAATTGAATTGAATTGAATTGAGAGAGAGAGAGACCGAGACAAAGACAGAGAGAGAGAGAGAGACAGAGACAGAGAGATGGGAGGGGAGGAGTAGAGACACCCATCACATTATAAATCTGAGATCTATATCACTGTATCTACCATACAGTGTGTGTGTGTGAGTGAAAAGGTGTCTCCGTGTGCATGTGTGTATGTTGGGTTGAGGTGTGGGGATTGGTGCATGTATGTGCAAGCGTGCATGAGCATGTGTGTGTGTGTGTGAGTGTGTGTCTGTGTGTGTGTGTCTATGTGTGTGTGTGTGTGTGTGTCTGTTGATGAGATGGCTGTCTCCAGCACTAGAGAGCAGGGCTGCTGGACACTGCTCATTTCCATCATCAAGGACGAGGAAGCTGGCAGCAGGCACTGAGGTCTATCGACTTCCATCCATCAGATCCCACCTCGCGTGCGTGTGTGTGCGCGTGTGAGCGTGTGTGTGTGTGTGTGTGTCTTGTCATTCCTGGAGGGGATACACACTGTCATGAATACCTCAGTTCTTTCCCTTGGCCTTCTCTCTTTTCTTTCATCGCTACATTTCCTCCCCCCATCCCCTTTCTATGCCTTCCAGGTCCTGTCATTTTTCTTATCTCTATGTTTCCTCCATGTCATTTGGCCACATTACATTTTGTCAGCACACACACACACACACACACACACACACACACACACACACACTGACACACACACAGGCACCTTCACACACACACACACACACACACATACTGACACCTTCACACACACACACACACACACACACACACACATACACACACACACACACTTGTGAAGAGCTCCAGTGTTCTGTGGCGGGTTGTCAGTCATGTTCCAGTCGCCTAGACGAGGTGAAAAGATGATCTCAGACCAGCCTGTTCACGGCTCACTTTCAGAAGAGCCACGCTTGGCAGTGCTGACAGAGAGAGATGCCGTGGAAAACATCAAGAGTGGTTGTCGTGTGTGTGTGTGTGTGTGTGTGTGTGTGTGTGTGTGTGTATGTGTGTGTGTGTGTGTGTGTGTGTGTGCATGTGTGTGAATTTGTGTGTAGTTTGTGACATATGGAGGAAGAAAACAGCCAATGCAGGGGTCTGCGGTTGGAGTGTGGAGTGTGGAAGTGATTTGCATGCCTCTGGATGGAAAGCAGGGTAAGGGAGAGGGCAGCTGAGTAGACGTAGGTGTTGACAGGGTGAAGGAGTCAAGTGGGGTGAGGGCCCAGTCATGGCAGGGTGGAGACTGGAGGATGGGGACGTGGAGGATGGTGCTTGGGGTGACGGCACAGCTATGGCAGGGTGAGGAGTGGAGGATGGTGCTTGGGGTGATGGCCCAGTCATGGAAGCCTAGGTCTGCCAGCACTCCGTGTCCTCTGAGGTCACCTCCTCCTCCTCCTCCTCCTCCTCCGCAGCCCTGGTCTTCTGCTCCAGGTGGAATATTTCCCGCATGACGCATTGCGCCACCGGACCGGGCCGTGCCGTGCCCCAGAACGACACACAAACCCGACAGGCACTTTGAAGCACCGGGTTCCGGGAGAGTGCAAGGGGAGCCAGGTCAGCCCAGGTGTTTACCGGTCCCCATGGAAACAGGCACGTAAAGAACAATTAGGTGTTCCTGAGGGAGCTCGTTAGCGGCTAGGGGTTGGCCTCTCACCGCAGGCAGCTTGTCAACTGTTTCTCTGTGTCATTCACCACTCGTGAGAGCTATAAAATGTTGGATGTAAGCATGAGCCTCGTTTCTGGCGGGAAGGAGGAGGTATGTTCACAGTTTTCTACTCGTGTTGACAACCATTATAAAATGTGTCTGTGTGAGAGTTTGCGTGTGAGGTGTCTTTTTTTTTTTTTTTCCTTACTTGGACAGTGAAAGAGTCCAACAGCGAGTGACAGAGAAAGATGGAGAGAGATGGAGAGCAAGCAAGACAGAGAGAGAGAGAGAGAGAAAAGCTGGCCAAGTGTTGGATGGTTCACATGAGGTGCAGAGAAAGAGAACAGTTAATGCCGGCTTGGCCAGCGAAGTGTGACTGTGTGAAGCCAGACATGTATAACCTTTGTCCCGAAACATAACGACAATGAGTTCCACACTTGCCAGCACACTGCTGAGAGTCCTGTTCCACAAACATCTTACATTTGTCATTTTGTTGGCTGCACAATTATGTAGTCTACAGCCACTTTTAAAGCTTCATACTATTGAGTAGAGCATAACATTGCAGTGATCCCTGGGTAAACCCCACATGTCTTTGACAGTCACTATGGTTTTGATGGAAACCTTAATTTTTGCCTAAAAATACTTTTGGTAACACTTCAACATGTCAGTACTGATAGATATGTCTAAATATATTTTAAAGTATGGTAACACTTTACAATAAGGGTAGATGAGTATACATTTATGAATATATCAACTACTGTATAAACCATAGTGTATTAATGTTTAACACACATTGAGTCCTACATGATTTACTATTAAATCATGGTTAAGGAATACATGGTATGTCAGACCTTCATGTATGCCACGATTTGAGATTTTAATTACATGGTAGGTTAGATTCTGCCACTTTATAATGGTTATGTGAATATGCCAGTATTCCTTAACTATGATTTAGTAGTAGTAACCATGTACAACTTAGTAGGCCTATGTGTTAAACATTAATGCATAGTTATTTTTCAATGATTAATGTATGTACTTATCATTAACTGCTTATGCTTTATACAGTAGTTAATACATCAATACATTTCTATTCATATATCTTTATTGTAAGGTGTTACCATACTTTGAAATATATTTACATATATCTATCCATACTGACATGTTGACATGTGTCCTTCTCCCTGTATTCAATTCAGTAGACCTGTCTGGTTTCTGTATATGAGAGAGTTGCACCTCAAATGGGCCGACCTGCCTCCAACACCGGGGCTGAACCCACGCGGCCCGATAACTCAGATATCCTGGAAGCCAATCAGAGTCGGCCTGAAAACTGTGCTGTTTACCCAAATCCATATCCCAGCTTTTGGGGGATGTTTCTGCATTTTTCATTCAGCAACGTTTTTATCCGGCTAGACCAGATATCATAACTTATTTTTCTGGCACCTTCCCCAGGCCTGCAGACGAGCCTGCTGCCTCCGTGTGCATCCCCTCTGCCTGTTCTCTGCAGCGCGTAGGGTGCTGTAATGTTGCAGACAAGAAGGTGCCCTTAACCAAACAAACTGAGCCGTATTGAGTTTTTCAAGAGGGCTCGAGAGGCACCCTTTACAATTGATCTTTAAAGGCCACACACCTGTGATCACACATATGCTTTTTCATATATGCTCCCCCTCTCTATCTCTCTTTCTCTCTCTCTCTCTCTCTCACCGTCTCTCTCCCTCTCTCTTCCTGTCATCGTACACATGCTCACATGCTTTTGTACATATGCTCTCTCTCTCTTTCGCCCTCTCTCGTTCTCTCTCTCTCTGCTTTCATCTCTCTGGTGTGATAGACCTGTATGTTGTGATGTTCTGACGGAGGTCATACAGTGTGTTATTGTTTAGCTCAGGCATCTGGGAATAGAGATTAAAGCATGAATGAAGCTTTGTACTGCACCGGGATCTGGGTGGTAGTGATGGAGGTGTGTGTGTGTGTGTGTGTGTGTGTGTGTGTGAGTGTGTGTGTGTGTGTGTGTGTGTGGTGAGGTGGGGGATGGTGTTGTTAGAAGATGAAAGGTCATGTCCTGCATTTCCCATAGTGACACCAGTGGCAGTATCGTTGTGTGGTTGTCATAGGAGGAAAAAGTGTGTGTATGTGTGTGTGTGTGTGTGTTGGGGGGGGTTGGCTGGCAGTGGGGATTGACTCCAGGTTGTCTAATGCAAACGCGATGACAGAGAAACAAGCACCCACCGATCCGCAGCTGCAGGTGCAGGGATGCAATGTTTGTACAAGGCACACACACACACACACACACACACACACACACACACACACACACACACACACACACACACACACTCACACACACACACACATACACACACACACACAGGTGTCCACAAGTACACAGACACAGACACACACATACACACACACACACACACACACACACACAGGTGTCCACATGTACACACACACATGCACATACACACACACACCACCACCACAATGATATCTGGCTTTTTACGCCTGCCAGAGGTCTGTCGCTCACCCCTAGATAGAGATCGCGCTGACACACACAATAACGTTGCACTGCCCGTGTGTAGAAAGCCCCCGATACACAGCCAGAAAGCCGCTCCGTTCTCACGAGAAAGAGCCTGAAAAAGCCTCCGCTCTTGCATTCCCCAGCGCCTTACAGAACATGTGTGTATTTTTCTCCCCTTCTCTCACCTTCCCCCTCCTCCCCTTTTACCCGCCCTCCTTTATTCTGCCTGCTTTTATTCTGGGTGTGTGTCTTTGTGTGCGTGCATGTGTGTGTGTGTGTGTTTAGCTAACTGTCAACATATGACATGTTTTGTGAATTGTTTTGGAAATGTTGAACAGGAGTTTGCCGCTGACGCGGTTGAATGACGCTCATAGTGTGCTGCGTGTGCTGTGTCGACTGCCAGTCAATGTGTCTCTCCCCAGCTCTGGCTTGGCACAAACACAATGAGTGACAGATCAACATCGGGATATGTGTGTGTGTGTGTGTGTGTGTGTGTGTGTGTGTGTGTGTGTGTGTGTGTGTGTGTGTGTGTGTGTTCACTCACCACAAGTTCAGACTAAACATTTGCTGTGTTCTCTTTCCTGGCAATTTCTGCAATATACTTGAAAGTGTGTGTGTTTGTGGTGTATGTATGTATATGTGTGTGTGTTTGTGTTTCTGCTTATGAATGGATTTGTTAGTGTGTGTTTTTTATCACTTTTTATCGATCTGTAAATTTCTGTGTGTGTGTGTGTGTGTGTGTGTGTGTGTGTGTGTGTGTGTGTGTGTGTGTGTGTGTGTGTGTGTGTGTGTGTGTGTCTGTGTCTGTGTACGCCATTGCTTTGCTTTTGGAGCTCCTATCCAGCCAGCATCAGCCAGCATGGCCCCACAGTATCAGAAGGCAGCCAGGCCGTGTTTGTGCCTGTGTGATAATCAGACCTACTGTACTGCCTCTGACTCACCTCACACACTCACCTCCTGACAGTTCACACAGGGGAACACTGCCCCTAGAGGATCCATACAGAACTGCATGTTGTTACTATGCTTCTATAGCAAGTCCATCCAAAGACATATAACCATGGAATGTACAAAATTGCAAAACACTGACGGTCACTCGCCACAGCCATAGTAGCAATTAAATACACATAGACACTTACACGTATATAGACACGTACGTTCACAACATAATTGAATGAAATAGAATAAAGCAAAGCAATAGCCAGAGAAACTGAGAAAAGAACAGATCATCGGGTGGAGAAAAGAGGGCAACGCCCATGTAAGTAATTTACAAAAACTGTGAGAAAGACAGAAAAAAGGGAAAAACAAGAGAGAGAGGGTGGAGAGAAGGGGAAAGAGTCAAGAGGAGAAGAAGAGATTTGAGGGGCGAGAGAGAGAGAGGCAAAGAGAGGCAGGGGGGTGGTGGGGGTGCTCCCACGTCAGCGTAGCTAAGCTATTTACGAGCGCGATTATCCTGATTATTATTTCAACAATGTGGCGGTGCGCTCTTTCAAGGCCTGCCAGGGTGGCGCTCTGATGCTGAGGGCCGGGCGAGGCGAGGAGACGCCTGCCAAGCACTCGACAACTCAGCCTCTCACCAGGCAGCAGCGCTCCAA
>CM059283.1:25901217-25913717 GCA_030347295.1 Setipinna tenuifilis | reverse complement strand
GTGTGTGTGTGTGTGTGTGTGTGTGTGTGTGTGTGTGTGTGTGTGTGTGTGTGTGTGTGTGTTTCTGTTTCTGTTTATGCCTGTGTATGTTTGTGTGTGTGTGTGTGTGTGTGTGTGTCTTTAAGTGTTCAAGTGTGACTTTCTGTGTGTGTGTGTGTGTGTGTATTTTTACACAGCAGGGGTTTTTGAGTGTTTCTAAATGTGCCTGCTTGTGTAAGAAACCAGCAGTGAGCAGAAATGTGGGACACCAGCAGGGAAATAAAAAAGTAAAAAAACACACACACACCACACCACAGCACACCACACCACACCACACCACACCACACCACTGGTTGTCCAGCCACTGAGTCCCTGCAGAGCAGAGCAGAGAGCCCAGAGACAGAGAGCCCAGCCCACCACCTGGGCCTCCTCAGACTGCATGAAGAGCCCACGACACGACAGCCCACCGCAGGACTGACCACAGGAGGCCCAGCCGCTCATGCAGTCTGACCGTCTTTCACTTGCACTCGGAGAAGGAGAAACCGACTAGAGGGAGGCTCACAATAAAGACCCATTGAACACAAACACACACACAGAAACACACACACACACACACACACACACATACACACACACACACACACACACACACACACACACGAAAACAGACACCTAGACTTACATAAACCCATACACACAGCCATAAACTGTATGAGGTAAATACATATATGCAATAGCATACACACATTTTCATCATAGACTTTCGGAAAACCATTTTCATACACAGACACACATAAAGACACACACACACACACACACACACACACACACACACACACACACACACACACACACACACACACACACACACACACACACACACACACACACACACAAACAGACACACAGTCACTGAAACACATCCTCTGGAAGACAGAGGAAGTGGCTGAGTTCCTATTTCCTAAAGCACTGCTCCACATCATATTCCTAATGAAATATCTGGAGAATAGAGGGGGATGTGGTTTTTGATGCAGCATTCCCATCTCCGCTAGTTTCCAATTTTAGGACAAATTGAAACATCAGGCGTGCAGTACTTAAATTGACATCATGTGTAAAGCTGACCCAGATGGGAGCGAGATTAATTTTAGCCATAGTCTAGAGTGAGCAGATATATAAAAAAGACTCCCACTCTCTCTCTCTTCTCTGCATCAGACCATTCATCCCCTTTTCCATTCATCTGACTACCTGACAAACAGCGGCAAATATGAGAAAGCAAGTAAGAATAGAAAAATGTCAGATTATAACAGAAGCCGTTCTCCCTTGTCTTTCCTCCCCTCCTTTTCTTAAAATGATAGATAGATAGGTAGATAGATACATAGATAGATAGACAGATAGATAGACAGACAGACAGACAGACAGATATGGACGGACGGACTAGCAGAAGGATGGATAGACAGATTTCAAAAATGGTACTTTTATTATACATTCCATAAATATAATGAATAAATAAAACAAACCATATAGGAAAGTATGAATAAATTGCTCACTCACTCAAATCTCACTCAGTCCCCTCTTTCATCCCGTTTTCTTTTCTCACCCCTTCTCTCTCTCTCTCTCTCTCTCTCTCTCTCTCATTCTCATTCTCTCTCCCTCTCTCCCCCCCTCTCTCTCCCTCCCTCTCTCTCTCTCTCTCTCTGATGGCACTGCTGGAATAGCCTTGTTTAAATGCATTGACTTTTCCTCCCCATTGTATCTCTGCGCTGATATCCCCCCTGTCCGTCAGTCCAAGGCTACGCCAGACATCGCCTACGCCGGCCCTGTATAGACACAGCCACGGGCATGCCGCACCGCGCCACACCAGCGACAGGCCTATTTTACACAACGTCAAAGCTCAATTTGATACGATAAATCCAGACTTTTCAATCGCAGAGCCCATAAGATGGCCCATGAAACTTTTATGCGCTCTCCAAAACACAATATCACCAGCAGCCTCTCAGCCCCTTGCCTCGCCTCGCCTCGCCTCGTCTCGCCTCGTCTGGGCCAAATAATATAGAGCTCAGGCGCTGGGTGTCAGGACTCTGGGGGAGGTGAGGGCCAGAGGGGCACCAGATCAACGGCAACAATCATGGTGTGTGTGTGTGTGTGTGTGTGTTTGTGTGTTTGTGTGTGTGCGTGCGTGTTTGCCAATGTAGTAGTCGTTACAGTAGGTTGTTTGTTGTAAGGATATATGTTTTTGTGCTTTCAGAGAATAAAACCGGTGTGTGTGTGTTTGTCTGTGTATGTGTTTGTTGCAAGAATATATTGTAATATAATATATTTGTACTTTGACAAAGCTGCCTGTGTGTGTCTGTGTGTGTGTTAGTGTATGTGTGTTTTCATAAACATCTCTGCCAGCGCTAGTGTTTGTTCCCCATGTACATGCACTCTCATGCCAAAGTAAAGTATTCTGTGTGTGTGTGTGTGTGTGTGTGTGTGTGTGTGTCTGTCTGTGTGTGTGTATGTGTGGGTGTCTCCCTGTGTGTGTGTTTGTGTGTGCGTGTGTGTCCTCCTTGCCTTTTTCATCACCATGTGTATTTGTACCTCTGGCAGTCATGCTGATTGAATGGCAGGAGCTCCACTAAACACTTGTGTGTGGTGCGTGGTGTGTGTGTGTGTGTGTGTGTGTGTGTGTGTGTGTGTGTGTGTGTGTACCTGCGTGCACCTGTGTGTGTGTGTGTGTGTTTTTACAAAAACACTGCCTGACTGTGTAGTCTCACAAGATTTGGATATAACACACACTCTTTAGTGAGGAGCCAAGCACATTCTGCTATAAACAAAATGTATCAAGACACATGCACACACGCACACACACTGCACGCACACACCACACACACACGGGCGCACACACACTGCATAAAGAAACACATATGTGCACACACTGTTTGAGCTGGCAGTGCCTGTGTCTCCTGACGCTACATCACAGGGGGAGCTCAGTAGATCACACAGAGCTGCTAACACAGACTGGGAGGGAGAGATAGAGCGAGCGCCTCAGCTCCAGGTTTTAGACACACACACACACACACACACACACACACACACACACACACACTCACACAAATACACAGGGAATACTTTATTTTGACATGAGAGTGCATTTACATACAAACACACACACATGCAAGCCCATACACACACACACACACACACACACACACACACACACACACACACACACATACAAACACACACACATGCAAGCACATACACACACTCGCATACGTACACACACACACACATTTCACACCACACACCATCAGACACACAAGAAGAACATATACCCTCACACAAAAACACACATGAAGAGATAGCACAAGACAGCCCAACTCCCTCCCAATTTCCTCCCTTTGCCAGCCTGGGCCGAGCGAGAACACAGGGCTCCATGTGAGAGCTCTAGTTCCCCTCTGGAGTCCCATGTTAGTGCAGGGGAAGGAGACAGGGACAGAGGGATGGAGGGAGGCAGGGATGGAGGGATTGCACAGGATGAGCACACAGCGCTCATTGCCCAAGCAGAGCAGTAGGCATGGGGGCACCCTGTGTTTTGTGGCCCGTGCTGATGCATGTGATCATGGAGTATGGCATGTGAATGTAAACCTGACACTGTGCTGCACAACAACATTGTGTTGTTACATTCTTGGAGGTTATAATTACATTGTTATAAGGCCGGTATAAATATGTGTATTATTCTACACTGATTAAATTCATGATCTCATTAATATTTGTGACTCCCCTCCATTTCTCCCTTTTTTCTGTCCTGTTTGTCCATCTGTCCATTTTGTCCGTTTGTTTGCCTATCTTTCTGTGTGCCTGTGTGTCTATCATTCTGTCTGTCTGTCTGTCTGTCTGTCTGTCTGTCTGTCTGACTGTCTGTCTGTCTGCCTGCATCTCTATTGCTCTTAGGTTCTACTCCCCGCCTTACAGCATCGCCACGAATCGAATGATCGCACAGACGTCCATCACACCCTTCATCGCTGCTTCACCCGTCTCCACATATCAGGTGAGGGATGTCCACACACAAGCAAGAGTGTACATGTGTTCATATCTGTGCATGTGTGTATGTGTGACAGTGTGTGTATGTATGTGTGCATAGGTTCACGTATTTGTTTTTTTACAATTGTGTGCAGAGGGGTTGAAACACATTGGTATGCGTGTGGTTATTTGTGTGTATGTGTGTATTGGTATGTAAAACCCAGAACATAGGTATGTTAGCATGTGAGTGTGTGTGTGTGCGTGAGAGAGTGTGTGTTCCTGTATGTTTGTCTGCATATGTCGGGAGTTATGTAAGATCTCCATGGCTCTTGTCCTACACGCTAACACTTGTTTACTTGGGGTCTTGCACAGCCATCCTTTTCCCTGATGTATATTGACTTACAAAGGAGAATCGAGTTTAAAGCTGTAGAGTGAAATGAAAAGCCTCTTCCACTGCCTGCTATTGCCTTTTAATAGTACTGGGAGGATGCGGGTAGAGGGAGGGGAGGGGAGGGGAGGAGAGGGGGCAGGTGCGCTGCCTTACCCCCATCTGGGTTGTATCATCTGAAATAAATCAGCCCTATACATGTGCACACTGATACACACACACTCACACGCATACACGCACACACACATCGCCCTCGAGTGCACTGAAATGGAGCATCAAACACATGAAAATGAGTGGTGTAAAAAGCCGATGGGGATTTCTCTCTCACATGCACACATAAACATATACACACATATACACGTACACACACACACACACACACACACACACACACACACACACACACACACACACACACACACACAGGATGCTTTTTCACAGGGGCACCATAACAGGGCAGGTGTACACTTTTGCATGTGCCTATCAACTCACAGGCTTGACTGGAACTGAAATTGCAAAGAAATTGATTTTAAGTGTGTGTGCGTGTGCATGCATGCATGCGTGCGTGTGTGTGTGTGTGTGTGTGACAGAAAGAAATGTTAAGATTCAGCTTGAAAGTGGCAAAGGTAGCTGACAGGATTGAGAGGTGTCAGTGGAAAGAAAAAAAAGAGAAAGTGAGAGAGTGAAAAGAAGTCAAAGCAGAAAACCAGAGATTAAGATAGATGACAAAACACACAAAAAAAGATGGCAGAGTGATGAAAGCAAGAGATTGACAGAAAGAATGAAAAGAAGTGAAAGACAGAGAGAGAGACCAAAGTGTGAAACGAAGAAAGAGAGCGAGTGTGCAAGGATAAAAAGAAAGAAGGGATGAAGAGGGGAGCTGTGTTTCGATCGGGGAGGGTTGACACGCACGACTTTGAGAAGCGTCTGATTAAAACTCAGGTCCAGCAGCCCAGAAGCTAATCCTCCACCCCACACACACCCACAACCACACACACACACACGCACACCCACACACACACACCCAGCAGCGCTAAAAGGCTTCCCAAATTGATTTATCAAAAACAATGGAGGACGGGCTTTTGAGGAATATTAATCCTCGCCGTTTCAATATCGGCCACCGCTTCCTCCTGTAATATTGCCCTTCAGGCGAGGAGACGAGCGCAGCAAGGTTAGTCCTTCATCTTCCTGCGAAGAACAAAGAGAAGACAGGATGGCTGATGGGTGGGGGGTGGGGGGTGAGCGGGAGAAGAAGGGTTTTTTTTTTTTTTTGCTTTAGAGGGAGTCGGAAGGTTGTCGTTGGTGGAAGAGCCGTAAGGCACAAACAAAAAAGACTTTTATCATCCGAAAAACGGGAGAGGGAGACACGATGGCGTCTAATGAAGGATGATAAAATGGTAGCTGGCGAAAAGTAAGACATAATACCCGCCGAGATACTTCCAGGACGGTTTGGTCTCAATCATGGGAAACAGAATTCTTCATTTTAAAGACGAATAACAGCTGTAACGATCATCAATCTTACTCCTCTTGAGAGATGCTTATGGGATTGATATGGCCATGGACGACAGGACCATGATAAATGTATACAGGATTACTATATCTATTAAAGAAATTGCCATGTCTCTTCGGAGGACTAAAGATTGAATATCTGTCTGTGGATGTAAAGGGGAACAAACAACAAAACAGATCCATGACGAGACAGGAAGTTGTCATGAGTCTTAAACAGGAAGTATGATGTCTGTCAAGTGCCGCGAAGCTGCATCCAACTCACGTTCAGTTCGGTTCTAACTGCTTCAGCACATTTTCAGACAGGCGAAGTGCATCTCGGGTTGCTCGCCATCATTCAAACAGGAGAAATCAAAGCCTGTTTTGTCCCGACCAGAGAAAACCTTCTCCATTTAAAGGAAAACGATTCCCTGGTCGTGGGCCATTGAGTTCGTGTGTACGTGTGTGTAACAAGCGTAGAGTGTAGAGAGTGTAGGCTATCGGGCCACACACAGAGCGGTGTTTAGACAAGCTCATCACACTCAAGTGTGTGTGTGTGTGTGTGTGTGTGTTAATGGCTGTATGTGTGTCTATCTGTGAGTGTGTATGTTTGTGTTTGTGTGTGTATGTGTGTGTATGTATGTGTGTGCACATGTGCGTGTGTTTGGGCTGATGCGGCCCGCTATGGTCCATTTATCCAGGCCCCGGAGACTTGGTGGGAAGGATATTGGAGCTTACAGAGAGGATCCCGACGTGTTTACTTTGTTTAGACGAGCTCTGGTCCGCCGGTTAGCGCACAGACCAGACGACCAAACGAGACGAGACCAGAGGAGATGTCTGCTTGCGAGACTTTTGCCTGAGAGTGCGCGTGGGTGGTTCTCACTCTCTCCCCCCCCCCCCCCCCCCCCCCCCCCCACCCACAAGAACATTTGAGTGGTGCGCCTAGGAGCCTTGTTTCAACAGAGCAAGTGTGTGTAATTTATTGTGAGAGGGAAATTTTCCCTAATTGGATTTGGTAAACAGAGTGAGGATGGAGGGCGTGCTACTGGACGAGCACTTTGAGAGTGGAAGGATTACAGTCACGTCGCCTGCTCTGTCCTTTTGTCCCTGTCTAGTCCCCTGTGAGATGCAAGTTAGTAAAACTGCGCAGAGAAGGAATGAGTTTTCTGTCCCCGGCTCACTGTGTATTAGCATTCGAATAGGACACTGAAGAGCTGTCTTTGTTGTTTGAGTTCATGCTGATTTGCGAGCATCCAACTGAACAGACTCGGACTTCCCCTTCCTCTTGTCAAAATACTGGGTTGCTCCACGATTCATATCAAGGCAAGTGAACCGGCCATAACTGTGTCATGCACTATGATGCAAAGTGATTTCCACTGTGGTGTAAGTACCATAATTATCCAGGGAAATGGGGCAAATAATTTTGGGGTGACGCAATGCCTCTAATAGCATAGGATTAAATAGTAGGGGACTTTTACAGGAACTGGGTGGGTGTGTGTGTGTGTGCCTCTGTCTGTGCCGGTGTGCGTGTTCATGTGCATGTGCGTATGCGTGTGTGTGTGTTAGTAGAGAGATGGTTTCTCTTACCAATTGTCTGATCTCTCTTCAGGTCCAGAGTACATCATGGATGCCTCACCAACAGTACGTTATGCAACCAACAGTAAGTAGGACCTTTTGATTCATTCAGATATGTTGCCACTTTTGGTGTTTCTTGTGTTTGATCTTTGTAAACTTTTCCTGATTCTGAAATAGTCTTTCAAATTTGGTTTCCTTAAACCCAAACTTTAAAATCAGTATTTAGTACTACTAGTATTTATTTACTACTGGTATTTGTGGATTTCTTTTCTGATTGCTGTCTGTTCACTCAGCTCACATACAGTCTTTTTCCTCCTGGGTTTTAGCACTGAAGAACAAACACCTGAATCTTTAAGCTTGCACAAACAGTAACCTGAGGAACCTTGTTTTGTACGGTTCCACTCAAGGCCAAGAACAGATACCAGAACTGTGTGTTGAGAACCATTAGTGCTCACATATGGGGCTCCCTGCAAGCAGCCAACCATGAGTTCACTTTTCACAGAGCCCTGAGCCATACTCCGGTCAAGTTAAACACACAAAACATTCGCTCTGCCTCGATGCTGCAGCCACGGCGGGCCAGCTTCCCAGACAGAGATTTAGCCTTGGCCTACGCCAGGGACGGCTCTTTCAGAGAGATTCTTCCTTTGGAAGAAGCGCAGTGCAGGCCTGGGCGTTTTTTTTGTTTTTTTTTGCGAGACCTAATATCTGCAGTGGAAACCTGTATCCCATTGGGTCTCTGCTCTTCACAACTCCTCTTGGCCTGAGGCTGAGGTCTGGAAAAGAGAGACCTGGCCCAGAGGTGCGTCCAAAATGGCAAACAAAGGCAAATGTCTGCGAATGTCTTTTAACTTGTGAGTTTGCTTCAGGTTCACGGCAAATGTTTTGACACATAAAAGTGTCTAAGAAGGTAGTCCTCACCAAATGGAAGTGTTACCATACAAACCAGTAGAATATTTGCACAAAAATGTGTAACAGTTCAAATGAAACATCTTTGCCTTGAAGGTTTAATTAATTAATGTGGCCCAGTGTAGACTGTCTACAGCGGGGTGAGACTTGGTTAAGGCAGTGTTCAATTATCAATTAGGGCAGTTGAAGTTACAATGCAACAGACCATCTGTAATGTCTCTGTAGGTGGACTATTTACTGTAGGTAAATTATTATCACTTTCTAGCCAAACTTTGGATATGTGATGGGCACATAACTCAGTTTTGTCTGGAGGAGAAACAGGCCTGTGGTTCCACCAGAACAATGTCAAACCTGGGCTTGCGTCCCGGTATTGGCCCAGTATCTGCTAGCCGTAAGCCAGACTCTGTGCCTGTAAGGCTCTCTGAATAAATCACAGCTCACCCAGTACCCACATCACAAGCCAAATAATGTCTCGGATGAAAAAGGGGGAAAAAAATACAAAATCTTGGATCGCCAGCTTCCCAACCTAGACCAACACCTGGCATGCCAGTGGCACGCTGTGCACTGTGAAATGAGAGCTCCAGTCTCACATTTCACCCAAGTTTGGAAGTGTAACTCTGAGAGTCCCTGCGGGACTCATGTGTTTGCAGTTCATTGCTTTCAGTTTAAATGAGATCTGCTCCAGAGTGATTTTCAATCAGTTAAGAGCATACATGATATAATGCTAAACACGGACCACAGAACTGTGTGCCTACATATTCATAGAAGATACCATTTCAAATCACAGGATTATATTCTGTTGCTTTTCTGTGTCGAAAACAATTCATGCCTTAACCTTAAAAAGAAGTCACCACCTCTAACTACCTAGTGGTTGCACTCAACCCATAAGACATGGTATATCATAATGGTGTCACCTCTTAGACGTGTGGAATGAAGATGGTGAGGAGGTCTGAATTGCCTCTGTTATGATGGTGACCTAGAGCTCCAGATACTTCACACACAGTCTGAGAAACACACTTTGCAACAAAAGTCCTCATGAAAGAAAGAGGATCCTTGAGTTGTTTACGGTGTGGAGAAAGAGTGAAAGAGTATGATGTGAAGAAAGCAAGTGAGACAGACATAGAGAGAGGAAAAGAAAGAGAGTGACCTCTCTATAACTGCATATTTTTAGCATCAATGGCTGAGTATTGGAAAAGTGTGCTGTGCCTTTGGAAAAAGCACTTAGGGTTGTTTTTTTGTGGCATGCTCTAACTCTCTCTCTCTCTCTTTCTCTCTCTCTCTCTCTCTCTCTCTCTCTCTCTCTCTCTCTCTCTCTCTCTCTCTTTCTCTCTATCACACACACACACACACACACACACACACACACACTTGTGCGCACACATAACCACACACACTTACTCACACAGCCATACCAGACAAATTCTATACTGGCTAATGGCTTGCACCATTACGGTCTAAATTGTGGGAAATAATGTCGTAATGGGCCCTGAGCTGGGACTGGGGCCGCTGCAGTTGCTCAAGTGAGCACACGTGTTTCTGCTCGGGGAACACACAGAGTTTATGAGCTCTGGCTGAACTCTCGGCTGACTCTGCGAGAGCGTGAGGGTGTGTTTGGTTGTGTGTGTGTGTGTGTGTGTAGGGGTGTGTGTAGGGGTGTGTGTGTGGGGGGGGGTGCACTTATACTTTTGTGAATATGTGTCTATATAAGTTTTTTTTGTGCACATTTCTTCTTAACGTCCTATGTCCACACATTCTGGGTAAGAATAGAAGTTTATAAGGTTGTGTTAATGTGAGTGTACACTTGTGGGTGTATTAAGGCATTTTAGTGCAGTAAGAGAAGGTCTGCTTATATCTGTTTTCTGTGTGTTTGTGTGTGGCTTTGTATTTATTATAGACAGTACGGTTGTGTGTGTATGCGTGTGTGGTTTTGTATGTCAATGAGAGATTGTGTGCTAGTGTTTACTGTAAAAAGGGTGTGTGTGCATGCGTGCGTGTGCGTTTGCATTTATTATAGAGCCTGTGTGTGTGTGTGTGTGTGTGTGTGTGTGTGTGTGTGTGTGTGTGTGTTTATGAGTCCTGGCTGGACTTGCCCATGACTCAGCATCCTTCCAGCTCCTGACAGCCAGTGTGGCAGCTGCATTTCCCATCTTACAGCAAACATCATATTAACCTTTTATCACGGCATTCGTCTTCATTACCCAACACTATTACACACACACACACACACACACACACACACACACACACACACACACACACACACACATTTACATATCCCAGATGAGATTACTTCTTCTGTTGGAACCTGAGCCTTATGATACAACACAGACCCTCTCAAACAAGCTGTTAAGGGTTATTTTACCAGGGAAAATCACTGTTTGTTATTTTTCTTCAATTTGACACCATTTTCATGACACATCTGCAAAAGTCTCCATTAGAGCTGGCTTCCCATTGTTCCTGGCCTTACAGGTTCATTTTGGTACCCGTATAACACACGTAAGATAATAAAAGATAAAAAAAAAACATCTCCTGAAAATAGATGGCCTGAGAATAGAGCATTGTCTAGGGCCCTCTTCTAGACTATGTTACTGTAATAAACAACTAACATTTTTGGCAACGTCCAGTTCTGTGACAGTCAGCAGTAAACCTGTGTCCCTGCCTATCATTCATTTCGCACATGCGAGGCAGGGGGTGGACCCTCACAGTGAGATTGTATGGCAGAAGTCTGTGCAACGTGCTAGTGTCCCCTCTACAGTCACTGTCAAACAGCTTTAAGGGCTGCTATGGGAGAGTCCAGTTGATATCTGTGTGTCTGTCAGTCTGCATGTGTGTATGTGTATGTGTGAGTGTCGATATGTGTGAGTTTGGGTGTACATGCTGTATATGTCTGTATGTGTACTGCCTGTGCTACTCTATGTGTATGTGTGTGTGTGTGTGTTGGAGGGCAGGATAGTCTGTCTATGGGTGTCTGTGTGTGTAAGAGAAACAGAGAGAGAGAGAGATTGTGTGTACTCTGTATACATGTGAGTGTGTGTGTGTGTGTGTGTGTGTGTGTGTGTGTGTGTGTGTGTGTGCAGAGCTGCAGTGGTCCTGCTGAGCACCTAACCACCCTGTCTGCACGGCCTCACTCGCTCCCACGCTGGCAGGACAGTCAACGTGTAATCTAGGCCCAGCAGGGAGCTACAGACACATCCTCCCAGCCCATCCTCAATGCAGACACACACACACACACACACACACACACACACACACACACACACACACACACATACACATACACGTAAGCACACACGACACACTTGCATGCACACAAGCACACATACTGGACAAAAGCCAAGATTAAAGTAGAAAGAAAGAAAGATAGACAGGTCTGTAAATATATATCTGTGTGTGCATGTACGTGCAGGTGTGTGTGTGTGTGTGTGTGTGTGTGTGTGTGTGTGTATGTGTGTGTGTGTGTGTGTATGTGTGTGTGTGTGTGAACACGTTTTATAATAGGCCATTGGGATGTGATATTACATTAGATCACTCTGGATGTTTGGTCCGTTTGTTTTACTATACAGTATATTTGTGTGTGTGTGTGTGTGTGTGTGTGTTTGTGTGTGTGTGTGTGTGTGTGTGTGTGTGTGTGTGTGTGTGTGTGTGTGTGTGTGTGTGTGTGTGTGTGTGTGTGAGTGTGTGTGTGTGTGTGTGTGTGTGTGCATGTGATAATGACATGAGGGCTCAGAGCAGAGGGCTCACCGGCACTCCCAGTCCGTCTGTCACGTCTCCGGCCATGTGGCAGTGCCAGACACACACCGCTCCCTCTGGCCACATTTCATTCTCTCTCTCACACACTTACACACACACAAACACACACACACACACACACACACACTCACACACACACACTCACAAATTAACACCCAACATTGCAGACAGAAACTTTCTCATTAAACACTAAGTTGAAAAGCATGCATGCATTCAGATGCGAACACGCACACATGTGCACATTTGCTATGATGCTATCATACACCAGTACATTAAAGACTCTCCCATCCTTGATGATGACCACCTGTCCTACTTGCAATAGTCATGTAACCAAATACACACAGAAGCACACATATTCATACTACCACACACACAAACACAAAACTCTCTCTCATGCACACACACAGAAACA
>CM059283.1:25893717-25896217 GCA_030347295.1 Setipinna tenuifilis | reverse complement strand
AGGAGGACGAGAGGGAAAGGCAAAGAAGTGGAGCTGGGAGGAGAGAATGAGAGGAACAGACAGGAAGGATGGAGAGGAGTGAAAAAAAAGAGTGAAGAAGAGAAGAGTAGTAGGGAAAGGAGGGGTGGGGGTGGGCAGTGTACTTGTGTCGTGAGTGGAAAACAGCCGCGTTAATGGCATTCCCCAATCCTGGCCAAATGGCTTTGTGTGTAATTAGTTCCTTCATTAGTGTCTCGCATGGCCATTAGTCTGTCTGCTGTCCACTACTTCAGTTTGTGTGTGTGTGTGTGTGTGTGTGTGTGTGTGTGTGTGTGTGTGTGTGTGTGTGTGTGTGTGTGTGTGTACGTGCCTCTTTTGCTGTGCATGCCTGTGTGTGTGTGTGTGTGTGTGTGTGTGTGTGTGTGTGTGTGTGTGTGTGTGTCTTGAATCCCTCTCAGTCTCATCATTCTCCCTTTTCAGGCTTCTCATGGATCTCTGCTTCTTTATAGATGGACCTCACCATGGTGGTGCAATCTGTCTGAGCAAATAACTTTCTGGATGCTAAAGCCTGATTTATGCTCTCCAGTATCCATCCATTTCTTTTGTTGCTGCTCGCATATTTCCCATCCTTGACCCCTTAGAATTCCCTTTAGACAGCATGCAGGTTTATTGTTGTTTTATCGGTTTCTTCTATGTTTAAAAGCTCTCCAACAATGCGCAGTAATATGGACAAAATATTTTGAACAAAGGAAAGGCATGATGTGTCATCATCGATCTGCTTCATACCATTCTGCCTTGAGATTAAATCCCAGGAAGTTCACCATAAGAGCAGTTCTCATTGTCTGGATCCTGTGACCATAAGGACCCTCACTTTAATTCACACCTTGACGTATATTAGCACTAGCCTAGTTCAACACTAGTGAACGTAACATTTTAAATCGAGAGGTGTCACTTTACTTTACACCCACCTAGATAATACTGCTGATATTAGCTTAAGTGGATGAGGTTATCTTAAGTTATGACCTGACAGAAAAGCATTAAGGTTAAGATGAGTTCAAGCATTGTTAGCTTTTACTGCAAGGGTGTTTTTATATTTACAGCCATTTACTTGAATGAGCTAGTTTGTTTGCTAGCTCGCTTTACCGACACTAAACCTTTTTGGAGTGTGAAATATGGATTTGTTGCCATCATACATGGTCATAGACAAAAATTACCCTACACAGAATTAAATTACACAGATTTGATTAAAAGTTTATGTTGCTACAGTACGTCATGTGACATGCTCATTTATGCAGACTGTAATTGTTCATGTCTGCTCCCATAGTGGTACAGTGTTGTGCTGGAATCACCCACTAGTCCAAGAGGACTTTTAAATGGAAGACTGTTGACAGGTTGACCCCCAGACCCTCCTGGGCAGATGTGCATTAAACAGCGCCAAGGGCCTTTTTCCACTCTCAAGCACAAAGCACACACACGTGCTATTTGCACACATGTGAAGTGTCTATCTCAGACACGCACACAGACACATGGACACATAGACACACACACACACACACACTTACACAGACACACGTTCATCCACAGACACACGCATACATACTGTAACCCGAAGCCTTACATAAGAAAACACACCCATGATCTAAAGAAGTTCACAGTGGCCCTAGTGTATCCCCACTGTGGGCCAATCGTGCTCTCCTAGGCCCACTGGCCTATAGACTTACCTCTGCAACCAGCAACAGATGTTCTTATCCATAACCTGAGCTTTCACTTCTCCGTCCTAATCGCCGCGCTGGATGGATTCAGGCTGTCGGGGTACGGACCCGGTTTCTCCGCAGTAATCATTTCAGTGGATGGATTCAGGCTGTTAGGTCGACCCGGAGCCACTGGATCCCAGGAGATTGAGGAGTCTGGAGTCTTTGGCCCATCTGGTCAGACGGCCATCTTAAAGCGGCTTCGGATGCATTAGCGCGCCAATGAACCACAGCCCTGATGCTAACCGTTAACTCTCCAGCCACTGCTGCAGCAAAGATGGGTCATCTCAGAAAAGCTAGAAAACCTTTCTTTATATATATTTCTTCTGCCAATTCACTCTGATGGGCTGTCAAGTGTTAGAGTAGCACATGTTGGCTGTGTACTACAGACTAATATGTTGAGGGAGTTATGTGTGGTGTGTACAAACCAATACACTTTTTTTCTGCCTGTTCTCATGTGTGTCGAATACCATGCCTCCTGCTAGTCTGCATCTGAAAGCGTTTTTTTTTTTCTCTAATAGCACCTGTTAAGCCGTCATGTGATTGCTTTAATGGAGCACACACACACACACACACACACACACACACACACACACACACACACACACACATGCTGTATGTACATGTCATTACATTCCGCAGACTCATTTTTCTAAGGCGACTTGAGGAAACCAATCAAGCTATAGCAATCAGAGATCAAAGAGTTTCAAAGTTCAAAGTTCATAGAACAGGTAGACTGGAATAGATGTGCACAAAAAGACACACACACA
>CM059283.1:25888717-25891217 GCA_030347295.1 Setipinna tenuifilis | reverse complement strand
ATATATTCCCTAGCTTGAGTAATTGCTTGAGCCATCACACCAGCGCTCTCAAGCCTGAACTGGAATCCACTGAGTACCGGGTGTGTCCACACACACTGAGAGGAGCTGGTTGGTACGGTACGAGTGCATCTCTGAGAGCAGCTCAGCATGTTTCTGGGTGGCTCTGTCTGCCTAATGGGGATCAGTCGGGCCTTCCGCACACACACACACACACACACACACACACACACACACACACACACACACACGCACTGGAGCTGACATGAGTGGGCTCTGCCTCTGCCTCACCAAATAGACCAAATGAGGCCGAGATCAGCACTCAGGCTGACACCCCACCATCAGCTTTGAACTGTGTTTACTTTCAGACGCTCTAACGTGCCTCTCATAACTCTTTCCTCTCCTCTTTCCTCCCCTCTTCTCCTCCTTTCCTTTCCTCTCCTCTCATCTGTGCTGTCATCCTTCTCTCTCTTCTCACACATTTCCTTCATTTCCTCCTTCATTTCCTCCTTTACATCTACTTGTCTGTTTCTTACTCTTTTTGCTCCTCATCCCACTCTTTTCTTCCTTTTCCCTATTTCACTTTTCTCTCTCTTCCTCTCCTCTGTGAAACCCTTCACTTCTGTTTCATGTATCTACTCTTCCCTTCTACACTACTGCTCTGTCTCATCCTTTCCTGTCCACTGTCTCTCCTCTCATCTCTCCATCTCCTCTCCTCTTCTCTCCTCTCCTCTCCTGCTCTACTGCTCAGGGTGCAGTGATCACACCCGCTATGGACCACACCATGTCCATGCAGCCAGCCAGCATGATGGGGCCCCTCACCCAGCAGATGAACCACCTGTCCCTGGGCACCACAGGGAGTGTAAGTACCTGTTAAAAAAAACACATGCACACACACACACACGAGTATGCATGCACATGCACACACATACATGCACAAACATGGACACATACACACACTTGCTTGTGCACGCACACATGGACACATGCACAAATATGGACACATGCACAAACATGCACACACACACAACAATCCAAAAAATGTAAATTAAGACACACACACACACACAAGCACACATTTTGCCATGCAAAAAATGCTAATTGAAATTAAAACGGCGCATCCAAAAACTGTTGCCACACCAGCCCCTACTGCTGATGCTCTATACATACAGAGGTATGGTGATCAGGTGCTGCTGTTGTGCTGAAAGACATATGAGAGGGTGGATTAGATTTAAAAAAAAAAACCCTGCATCTTAGTTTCCATCTGCTCTAAAGTCTCCCTTGAGTTCAAGGATTAAAACTCAATTTAAAATACAGAACAATGCAACCTGCTGTTATTTACTGATGCAACTCCAGCTGGACTGCTCCCGATACGCCCACGGGGGCTGTACGTTTGATCCGGGGAGCGGAAGAGAAAAGTGGAGTTTTTAAGCGTGGAGGAAGGGAGAGAGAGATTGTTTACAGCTCTTAAACTTGTCACAGGAGTGGGCTCCCGGTGCCATAATGTTCCAGAGTCACTCAGCTCAGGGAAGTTAACTTTTTTCTCCCAACGCAGCAAATAAGTTGCCGCCAAACTATGAGATGAGGGATGCTGAGCTGTATCTTTCAGACTGTACAATTATCAGCGCTCTGAATGACACTCTTGTGTACAGTAAGCATATGCACAGTATACAGTGTCTAGTTCTCACTAAGGCCCTATTAACTAAGACTGCACTCCTCTACATATGATCCAGTAATGGGTATTGGCCTTCTGACCAATCAGTAGCATAAACGGGAGATGCACATTTATTTAAATATGTCAGGCTTGTATAAGCCTCTCCTGCCAGGTTTACTGTGCCCCAGCCTACGTATTGGACAGGCCAACACATAACACACCAAGGCCACCGGCAGAGATAGTCAAAGTCACAGCACTTGGGGGGTGTTGTGGCACAGTACGTAGCACAGCTGGACCATGACTAGGCAAGTGCCCATGGGGACCCAGGTTTAAATCCAGCCTGGGTTATTTCCCAACATTACCCCACCCCATCTCTCTCTCCCACTCACTGACTCTCCTCCGCTTCCCTGTCCTATCACAATAAAGGCACAAAAAAGCCCAAAAAATATACTTTGAAAAAAGTTACAGCACTTAGCATTAATTAGACTGCCAGCAAGGTTGGGGGACGTACAGTAACAGCTGCACACAGTATCCTCTGCCCCACCCTGAGGGTCAGTGATGTGCGGGAACACTGCAGTAGTAGCCGGGAGAGATGTTCTCCACTGGCCCTCTACGTAGTGTTCTAGCAACAAACTGCCAAAAAATGCTTTATGTGCACTCTTCTTGCCCTGTTACCCACTGCTGTATTGTTCTCTGGCCTGGTGTCTTTAGTGTAATGCCATAGCATTGGAGGTGTCCCCTACTCACACAACTATGTACAGTAAATAGACTCCAACTGCTGAAAACTGCACCCTCCCTGACCTATGACCCAATGTGCATGTGTGCTGTATTGTTCTCTGGCTGCTGTCC
>CM059283.1:25876217-25883717 GCA_030347295.1 Setipinna tenuifilis | reverse complement strand
GCATATTGAATTGAACTGCATGTACAACACCCCTTGTTACATGTTAGCATCAATCTTTTGTGCTGCTTAAACAGGCAGTCATATATAGTAAGCCCAAACCCATGGAAAAGACACACACACACACACAAAACACAAAAGCACACACACACACACACACACACACACACACACACACACACACACACACACACACACACACACACACACACACACACACTCCCACATTGTGGTGGACTGCCGTTCTTGGAAGAGCATAGCTCTCGTCCACATGTGAGAACAGCTGGCTCCTCTTTAAAAGTGTGCTTTGTGCGTTCCCCAGGACAGCAGACACATTTTTGGACGCGTCTGATGTTCTGCTGTGCAGCAGACGTGCTATTGGACAGGGCCCGTGTATTCTTGAGCTCCGGGCGTCATTTTGGACGGAGACGTGGGTGTTGGGAGGGGAAAGGAGAGAGGAGGGAAAGGGGAGGCTGAGACGCTGGCATACTCTATATATATGCGCTGTGAAGTCTTAGCAAGAGCTGTCTTCACAGACAGCGCTGACACACTGAGATACTGTAGCCATTGTGGTGTCTTAGGAAGAGCTGTCTACACAAACAGGCAGGCCCACTCTGATTCCTCCTCAAAAGAACACTGCCGTAATCTCTGCCAGCTGTGCCAACACTGCCACATCAGCCCGAGGGGCTCAGCCAAGTGGGTGTGTGTGTGACGCGGAGAAGAACCGCCGCGCACTCTCGTCACAAGTGCCGACCGGGGTTAGTCCTGCCTCATTTCACACACACACACACACACACACACACACTAACACACACTAACACACACATGCTGCAAACCATTACCTTTGCCCTGGTTTTGATTTAATAGTTTATGTTGGTCAGAGCACCTGAGCAGTCATGCCTCACGCGGTTACCCACAATTCCACACGCAGAGTTTTGGGTTGAAACTGACAGGCCGCAGGTGGGCCTTGGCTGACACCTGACTCTCCCTGAGTCTCGACTGACGCCAAGGCACTTAAAACTGCTGACATCACACACACACACACACACACACACACACACACACACGCACACACACGCACACACACGCACACTCAGACAAAGACACCAACACACATGCACACACATTCACTCACTTACACACACACATTGACTTACTCTCTTTTACAAGCACACAAACACACACACACACACACGCGCACACACACACACAGACACACTTACAGACACACACCCACACACGCATACAGACACACCATGCCCCAGAATTATCTTGGCTGGACTTCTTGTGGAGGCTGGTCTCTCAGTTGCCCCGGCAAAAGCCTGTCGCCACACCACCACAGCCTTCAGGCTTATTATTTCGCAGCCGCCACCAAAACAACCAAGAACCCCGTGTTCCCAGACGGCCACCATCTGCCATGACTGGCCACTTTTTCCGAGAAGGCAGTGTTTTTTTATTTGTTTTTTTTTTTTTATTTAATGGTGAAAAATGGGTGACGGCCAGGAGGCCTCATATAAAGTTGTGGCGAGGAAGACACACAGCTTAAGATTTCCCCTGCCTCCTTCTGCCCTATTCATGCTCTCTCTCTCTTTTTGGGTCTTTTTTTACCTTCTTGTTGCTCACCATCTCTTCCTGTTGCTTTGCGTCCGTCTAATTTTGGTCCCTCACCACCCCTTCTCTGCACCCCATGTTTCTATTCCGTCAAGCATCTATTTTGGTTTGTCTGTCTGTCTCTCTCTCTCTCTCTCTCTCTCTCTCTGTCTCTCTGTCTCTCCCTCTCTTCCAGTCTCTCTCTTTCAGTCTCTGTCTCTATCTTGCTGTTTGTCTCTCTCCCTTTTCCCCCTCTCTGTCTGCCCCCCTCCCCTTCCACCAGCACAACACAAGCGTTCCAGTCCCCCAGTGTGAACCAGCTGCCCGCAGCTAATCAGTCAGTGCAGAGCAGAGCTCATCTCTCAAGTCTGCCTGTCCCACCATCCCTCTGTGTCACCAGTCAGAGCCCACTACCAAATCCCCAAATCTTTATTTTTCGTCCCATTCAATCTCAGCACTCAGAGGAAGGCATCAAATCCACAGTGTTTTCAGTCACATCAAATCCCCCCCGTGCCACATCTCTCCTCTAGTACCGCTGGTCCTGCCAGAAGTTCCATAGCCAGTGTGTCTGTACTTACTAGTCACACCAAAGCACCAAAGCTCTCCCTAAACACCACTATTGATTTTTGTTTGCCTCAGTTCACTTTTCAATTCCACCCAATAGACTATCTACCTATAGCCAACAAACAGCAACAAACACATTGTGTTTACAAAGCAATTCATCAAGGTAGCCAAAGGAGAGAAGGGGGGCTACTAACTACCAACAGTGTGTAGCACCCACCAGGGTGATACCCGGCAGCCATTATGCACCAGAAATAAACTGTACCAGGCTAGCTGTGCAGGCTGTGTACCACCACACCACCACCACTCAAATACACACACATGCACGTGCATACACACACACACACACACACACACACACACACATAGACTTATGGACGAGCTGTGCAGGCTGTGTACCACCACACCACCACCACTCAAACATACACACATGCACGTGCATACACACACACACACACACACACACACACACACACACACACACACACACACACATGGACTTATGGACGAGCTGTGCAGGCTGTGTACCACCACACCACCACCACTCAAACACACACACACACACACACACACACACGACGCCAGCCCTCCCCCCATCCAAGCTGTATCCATCTTGCCTCAGGGTCCACTGGGTAAAGTCACTTCCTCACACACCCACCATACGGCAGAGCTGCGTGTCGTGTAGTCTGGCTCTGCTCAGCTGCGTCACCGTGCCGAACGTGACGGACGGCTTCCATGCCGGCGTGAGGGATTATCGCCACGGGCGATGGCTTTATCTTCGCCGTGAGCGGGCGTGTTGCGCACAGCGCGACGGATCGGAAGAGCCAGAGCCCGCTTGCCAGAACGCACCGGATTAGAGAGCCGAGAGACACGCACGGGCAGAGCGGAGCTGGACCACCCGCCCAGAATAAAGATGCTGCTGACCAGGAGTGATAGACTAACCAGAGTAGAGAGTGTTAGAGGAAGAGAGGAGGCGAAAAGAGAGGACAGGGAGCCCATGATGGAGACATTATAGGATTCCTCTAATAATAACCACAGCTAGGCACTGACCACAATAAGCATATAGCACATACAGTAAAGAGGGTAGGTCAGTGGAAGTCAGAGGAAGGATTGAACGAAAAAGACAATACAGCGGGAAACAGATAGATAGATAGATAGATAGATAGATAGATAGATAGATAGATAGATAGATAGATAGATAGATAGATAGATAGATAGATAGATAGATAGATAGATAGATAGATAGATAGATAGATAGATAGATAGATAGATAGATAGATAGATAGATAGATAGATAGATAGAGAACAGCAGAGGAAGGGAGAGAAAACAGAATAGAAAAAGACAGTGAGATAGAGGTAATTTTTGTAATGCAGGGCAGTGTAGTATTAAGATTGTGTAAGCTTAGGGAAGCATATTGAATTGAACTGCATGTACAACACCCCTTGTTACATGTTAGCATCAATCTTTTGTGCTGCTTAAACAGGCAGTCATATATAGTAAGCCCAAACCCATGGAAAAGACACACACACACACACAAAACACAAAAGCACACACACACACACACACACACACACACACACACACACACACACACACACACACACACACACACACACACACACACACTCCCACATTGTGGTGGACTGCCGTTCTTGGAAGAGCATAGCTCTCGTCCACATGTGAGAACAGCTGGCTCCTCTTTAAAAGTGTGCTTTGTGCGTTCCCCAGGACAGCAGACACATTTTTGGACGCGTCTGATGTTCTGCTGTGCAGCAGACGTGCTATTGGACAGGGCCCGTGTATTCTTGAGCTCCGGGCGTCATTTTGGACGGAGACGTGGGTGTTGGGAGGGGAAAGGAGAGAGGAGGGAAAGGGGAGGGAAAGGGGAGGGGAAGGGAGGGGAAGGGAGGGTCGGTGGTTGGGATTCTTTAGAAGTACACTCACGCGCTCTGTGAAGAGCTCACGCTGTGACCTCGTGCTCATCAAGCACACGCCATCTGCTGACCCCACAGAGGTCCAGCGTGCATGTGTGTGTGTGTGTGTGTGTGTGTGTATGTGTGTGTGTGTGTGTGTGTGAGAGAGAGAGAGAGAGAGAGAGAGAGAGAAAAAAAGAGAGCGAAAGCATGTGTGTCTGTCCATGTAATGTGATTTTGTGTGTGTGTGTTTCTGTGTGTGTGTGTGTGTCTGCGCGTGCAAGCGTGTCTGTGTCTGTGTCTGTGTGTGTGCTGTGATCTGGCTATAGATCCCCACGATTTCCCCAGAAAGCTTGATATAACTCAGCCAGACACACAGGACAAGTGCTGTTTGTAATAATGAAGGGTACTATGACACTGCATAGGGCAGACATAGTCTGTGGTACTTAACCAAATAATACAGGAGCTATATAACTGGACCACTGGAGGTGGAGCTGTGTAGACCACACTCCTCATCATGTGACAAAAGTCTATTAACATAAGTCTGTGTGTGAATTTGAATGAGGTTAATTATGATCACAGGATCCAGAGAATTAGAAATCCTCTCCATGATGGTGAAGAGCAGTTGCTGGGATGAGATCCCAAGGCTGAATGGTATGTAGCAGATAGATGACACAGCCCCCCTCCTCTGTTTAAAGTTGGTTGTTCCAGATGAACAGAAATGGCCTTCAATCCTGTCACAAATCACCTGTCTTCCTTGTCCAAAATGTGGACAAAGATGTAGATGTACCGTTGAGTCCTGTCCTGATGCAGTCGCTCCCATGTGTTGGACCATGCATCTGTGAACTCCTCTCCAATATCTGAGCACTCCTCACTGCTCCTTAGGGCACCACCATGTGATTTCTGCTGTTGCTTTTCTTGGTGTCAGTTGTTGTTTTGGTTCCTTTTCCCAGTCTCTTTCCTGTCTTGCTGAATGCCCAGTAGGGGTAACCACAGGTTCTTAGTGGCAGTTTGATGTGTGCATGTTCCTTTGTATGTGGTCATGTGCAATAACCTGTGTGTGTGTCTGTCTTTCATCACCCATTTGTGTGTGTGTGTGTGTGTGTGTGTGTGTGTGTGTGTGTGTGTGTGTGTGCGTGTGTGTGCGTGTGTGTGCGTGTGTGTGCAAGTGTGTGCATGCGTGCGTGTGTGTGCGCGTGTGTGCGTGCACACATGTGTGTGTATCTGCATACTTGCCTCCTGTGTCACTTTGGCACTTACAAATCCCACCCTCCAGTGATCTCTGACCTCTACTGTCCCCAGGTCAGATCTCTGCACTGCTTACCTCAGGACACAGTGGCACACACACACACACACACACACACACAGCCTCAGCAGTTACACATCAGCTCAGCCTTTATTGGCTTACACAGTCTGTGTGTATGTGTGTGTGTGTGTGTGTGTGTGTGTGTGTGTGTGTGTGTGTGTGTGTGTGTGTGTGTGTGTGTGTGTGTGTGTGTGTGTCTGTGTGTGTGTGTGGCTAAAGGAGGTGGATGGCAAGAGACCATCCAAGGACAGCTTTTGAAAACCACTGACAACAGAGAGCAAGAAAGGGGAGAAAAGGGCAGGAGGGAAGGAGGTAAAAACAGAAGAGCAAAAGATGAAAGAGGGGAGTAAGAGGAGGTAGCAGAGGAGTGGAGGAGATTAAAGGAGTGGTGGAGAGACAGATGAAAATAGAGGAGAAAAGAAGAGCAAAAACTGAGGGATTAAAGGCAAGGAGAGGAAAGGTGATGCAATGATCAGATAATGGCAGAGAGGAGGACGAGGAGAGCAGAGAGGAGATGAGAGGAGAAAGAGAGATGTGAGGAGCAGAGATGTTGACACATCAGCATCTATCACATGCATGTTAACAAATATAATCATCTCTGCCATATCTTGCCCCAACATGGTCTAAGGTAATGCCAACAAAGCATCTTACATTGAGATAAATGGAAAGGAATTGAACAAAATGACATATCATGTAGGTATTAATCACCAACCTTGAGAAAGATGTAGTTTATGACTTGGTTTCAGCCATTTTGTTGTATGTTTAAGACCAGTGAACCAATCAAATAACATCTCTCCCTTCGATGCTCCTGAAGCACACATGTTCATTGGCTGGCTGGGATTGTTTGTGGCCTAGTCCATACCTCTCTCTTCCATTGTGTGCAAACACTGGAGTATTATGACTGTTAGATCACACAGCGTGAGGACTGTGTAGACCAATGTCTTGAATTTAATAATATTCAAGTCAAGTAGTTGCATGCACATCCCACCTCACCAAGGCCAGGTGCTGGACAAACTGTGTCAGTGAAGAAGAGAGTAGACGTCCGCACACTGGAAACTCCACCGTGATAAAAAAAATTATTAATTTTTTCAAACACGCAACGTTTCGACCCACACAGGTTTCTTCAGTCACCCTCACACCGCTTGAATTTAATAATAAACAGCTACACATATGAGTTGACACAGGAAAATATTTGATGACAATGTTTGTGGTTAGACATTTAAAGAGTTAACTCAGATTTGGGCCAGCGTTGGGCCATGCCTGCTGTACTAAATCAGGGAGCTGAAGAAGGGGAAGAAAGAGGTAGAAAAAAAGAGACAAAGCGGAGGGTGTCAGAAATAAAAGAATGGTTGACTGCAAAGAGGACAGGAGGAGAAGAATAACTGAGTCAGGGAGATGCTGAGACATGAGCTTTGGGTTAGTAAGCTATTTTGACAGAGATTTCCTGTGTACTTAATTATAAATGAAATATCCTTAGCAACATTGTACTGCTGTCACACCATTGCCTCTTCAATTCAATTGAAATGAACTAAATAGAATATTGAGTTGAATTGTGTGAAACTGAATTGAACTGAATTGAATATTGAGCTGAATTGAATGGAATATGAAATAAATCAAACTGGATCGAATTGAATTGAAGAGACCAGCTCACTGACTCGGACAGGGGCTGCATCTGGGCTGCATCTGGGCCAGGTGTGGCCCGCTGTGCTTCAGGCAGGTGCTGTGTGGAGAAGAACGGTGAAGGTCATCCCATAAATCTAAATCTGATAGCCACTCAAGAGGCAAGAGCAGGGGGAGGGAGAGAGGGGGGGGGGGGGGGGGGGGGGGGCAGAGACAGAGGTGGGAGGGAAGGAAGGAGAGAGAGCACATGTACAATAGCATGTGAGCATGGGTATGATAGAGAAAAAAGAGACAAGGGAAAAGAAAGGTAGCAGAAAGGATTGGAAGAGATGAAGGAAAGGAGAAAGAGAAGGAGCGAGGGAGCATGTCAGCAGAGAGACAGAAACAGATGAGGGGATTTTGAAGAAACAGTGAAGAAATATAGAGGAAAAAATGTCAATTTTACAGACGTTTCAGTCTATGTCTTTACATATGTATCTCTACACTTAGACATGGCTTGCTGTTTGTGTTGC
>CM059283.1:25801217-25868717 GCA_030347295.1 Setipinna tenuifilis | reverse complement strand
GGAAAAAAAAATTAAAAAAGAGAGATACTTTCATCGTGTCCTACCTGGCCAGAGCACAGAGATGGAGGGAGGAAGCTCCACATGGCGCCATGGGAATGGTTGATAAGGTATCATTTGGTAACGTGCCAGCTGGGATGAGTTGAGGCTTGAATTCTTTCTCCAAGAAAATCCTCAAAAAGAAAAAAAGTATAAAATGACAAAAATGTATAAAAATATATAAAGAAAACAAAGGTGAGTGCACAGGTAGGAGAGACAAGGTTTATTTTTTTGGAGTAGATGAGGAATGGAGTTTGAGAACTGCAGATTGTCTTCCTCAGATATTAAGCTACCATTTCTTTTTCACTCTTTCTTTATTTTTATTTCCTCCTGTTCAAATTTTAGTTTTATAGAGATCCTCAATAACGTTGTGTTTTTTCTTGAATCTTTATTGCCTTAATTTTGAGGACGTCACAGACGCTGCGTCCCGTGTCTCGTTTGAAAACAGAAGAGTGGTTTTATTGGTTCCTTGGACCATTCAGTGGTACAAGGTCCTTAACAAAGAGTCTAGCTAAAGAGATAAACCTATCAAATAAGCTGTACAGATTTCATAGACATGAGCTTTTCATTTCTTCATTTGAAGAAAAAAAAAACATTTTGGGTAATTGCTGTGTGAGAATCTGCATTTTGAAGAGAAGATACAAAATGTTGTGGAACAGGAATAGGAGGAGACGAAGCTTTGAGAATTTCCACACAGATGTTAAAGAAAAACACATGTACTGCGTTTTAGTAAATGCAGTTTCTTGCAAATGCTGAAGCTGTTTTTTTATTACCATGGTTATAATTTTACATGGCAAAAAAGAAATTGCTGTCGATGACTTTAGTGCTTTTTATCTGCAACCTTTGATCTTTTTTATGAGCTTTAACATGTTTTTAGCCCGCTTTGCTTGTCCCACTGCGAAAAAAAAAATAAAAAGGAAGAAAAAAAACAAGACATTAAAAAAAACCCAGAAGAAAAAAAATACTTGCAATGATACAACTTCGTAGATTCAGTAGGAGCTTATGGTCTAAAACCAATCAGTGCAAAAAGCAATAGAAGAAATTGTTGACAATTTCTGTAGTCTTTCCTAGTTGTGGATGACATGCAGCCAGAGGGATGGCAATTTTTATACCAAAGATGAAGAGACACTCTGAAACAGAGGAATTTTTTTGGTGTTTTCTTTTCTTTTTTCTTTTTTTTTCAATTTTATTTTTTGTTTCCTGTTGATGTCAGTGTTGATGTTGTTGATTGTTGATATTGATTGTTATTGTAGCTGTTGTCATTGTTGTTTTTGATTTGACCTCGATGGCCGGCCCAGGTCTGTCTTCCTCGACGTCCTTCTGTATTTCTCTTTTTCTTGTTTCTTCATTCTGAATGGTTGAAGCTACCCTCCAGTGTTGTTGTAAATGCCACAAAAAAGTAAGTAAGATCTGAATTTAGACCCTAGAGATGGTTTTAGTCAAGGCAATCCACTGATCCTCCCATGTTAACCATAAACAGCGCACCAGTCACAACTGCCCACAAGAACAATGGTTTGTCATAACACGTAGCAAACTTTAGTTACAATTACACATTTGGGCTCATGATGTTTTGTGTGTTTGGGTGTGTGTGTCACATGTGAGATCTGTATTTTCTTTGGTTGATCTTGTTTCATTCTCTTATTTCAGAGAGTTTTCTTTGCTTTTTCAGTGCAGACTGACATATCCTACCCAGCTACCTCAAACATTGAGGTTAACCTAAACACTAGCCACTAGCATCAGTGAGAGCCTTTGTCTTGTCTCCACATACAGCTAAGCTGTCCTTCATCACAGACACTAAAGCGGATCAAGTAGTCCAACAAAATGCTATAGTTGGTTGTGTCTTTAGGAGTTGATCTTATGTTGGAAAGAAACTTGGGGCGCCAATGTGACATGGAAAATGGGCAAATGGAAAAGCCCAGGGGAATTCTCAGACAAGCAAACAAGTCCTCATTTTAACTGGGCCTGTCTGCTGGGATAGGGTTCACCACAGCATACTGTCAGTGTTTCTCCACAACTGAGCACATAAACAGCTTTCCTTCACTGGCACAGAGAGAGAGAGAGAGAGAACGAGAGAGAGAGAGAGAGAGAGAGAGAGAGAGAGAGAGAGAGTGAGAGAGTGAGAGAGAGAGTCTTCCAGACACAAGTCATGCTCGTGTAAGCTTGTTGATTACTTCATTCCTGTCTAAGTGCAGGGGTCTGTTGGGCACTGGGCATGCAATGCCTATTAAACGCTTGCGTGTCTGAAGTGCCACATTGGCTCAGAGGCACATTGCCCCTTTGCCCGTATCAACCCCCTCTTTTTGTCTCTCCCAAAGCTTCAGTGGCGTGATCGAAATTAGCTTCATAGTCTTTCGTGTTTGGTGGTAGCTCCCTTATTGCATTGGGTGGATGACATTATTAGCGCTGTTAGCCTGCGTGTCAGACTGAGGCAGGCCTCTGTTTGACCTTGTGTCAGCAGGGTCTGAGCACTTGCCCTTGGGAGCCATTCATGTATCTTACAGGAGTGTTTGTGTGCTGCATCCATGACAGATAGGTTTGATTTCAGTCCTTTGCTTGGTTCACCATCCCCTGACACACGCACTCTCTCTCTCTCTCTCTCTCTCTCTCTCTCTCTCTCTCTCTCTCTCTCTCTCTCTCTCTCTCTCTCTCTCTCTCTCTCTCTCTCTCACACACACACACACACACACACACACACACACACACACACACACACACACACACACGTATCATTAGAAGAATGGCGTACTCTTTAAAACAGTCATACCCCAGACACCATGTGTTTTCTGTGTGTGTGTGTGTGTGTCTGTATGTGTGTGTGTGTGTAATCTGAGTGCCTTTTATGAAGCTTCCAAATGATTCCAGTATCTCGGAGACACACGAGAGAAAAAAAAGCACATTTCAGAGCATTGTGCTCAAGGAGTGAGCCCCTGACAAAGTGAGGAGTTGCGAGTATTGAATGCCACAAATGTACAATCTTCTAAGGTGCTAAGAGGGAAGCTGTCATGGGCCTTAACCCGCTCTCTTGTCACTGCATGCAGGCAAGCCGTACAAACCTCTTCTGATCATTTGATTGCCACTGGATCTCCAGGTCTGTGTGCACATCATTCTATCATGCAGTATTTTTTTATTATTTTGTTTTCTTTTTAACAGTGGAGGCAAGATCATTTTACTCAGTGTTAGGTGTAATTGAGAAACAAAACGGCTGTTGTGTCTGATGTTCACTTTCACTCCATGTCTTCAATGTTTCCTGTCCTTCAGGAGAGTCTTTCACATTGATGGTGCTAAAGTCAAAGCCTTTTGTGCATGAGCAGAGGCCATGTAGAACCATTTGAAGCGTCACACAGAAGTAGCTCTCCTACAGAGATCAGTTCAAAAGCATACTTTTAATGTCTTTGAGAGTGCAGAAGGGGAACCATGGCATGATCATTTTGCCCATTGAATTGACTGTCACTGGGTACTTTGATGAAAAGTTGAAAGCCATGATGTTTTGACAGCATGATCTGGTACAAGGAATCCTCCTTGACAGACAGACATGCTGTACCAACCAGCCCTAAGAAATCCTTTTGAAAGACAGTAAGACATAGAGACAATTCTCGATGAGTTTTTAAAAAAACACACAAAAAAGTCACTATTGTGAAGCTCACAGTTTGAAGCACATTTAAGCCTCTGTTCAAAGGCAGTCTGCCTAAACTGCCATATATGATCAGTCATCATAAAAAAAAATCCAGATTTTTTTACAGAATGTAGTGGTGCATCCAATGTTTAAGCTATATTTATCATAGAGACCATAGCAGAAGGGTTTCGAGATGAAAAGCCGGTCGACTGCCCCGCTTACTTCAAACATGTTTAGGTAGGGGATTTGTTCTGATATCTGTCCTGGAAAGATAAGAGGAAGCCATATTTGGGACTGACACCTGAGCTGTTGTACTGAACAAAAAAAAAATACTAGCGGAAAATGAAGTGAAAGACAGCTCATGTTTTTGGTTTTGTCCTATAGCTGTGGTGGCACTGGACTTTCACACTCACATGTTTGTGTGCTGCTGTTGTTAGTTGTTGTTAGTCAGTCTTATCCTCTCTTTATGGTGATATGGTCTCCAGAGTCTGTCCCTCATGAAATGACATCGTGTGTGTGTGTGTGTGTGTGTGTGTGTGTGTGTGTGTGTGTGTGTGTGTGTGTGCGTGCATGTGTGCATGTGTGCATGTGTGCATATGTGTGTTTGTCTTTTACAGTTACATTTCTTTACAGTTCATCATTCTTTCTGTCCTAACATTTTAGAAGAAAGTGGTGTTTAAGATGGCATATAGCTGCTACAAAAGGACTCTCTCTCCCAACTTAGATGTGGACAGCTAGGTGATATTTTTGGATGGGTTTGGTTGTAGGTTGATAGTGAGCATGTCTTGTGGTGGACCAACGGACAGAGCTCCCTGCATAGCATGGGACATACTTTGATGCATTGTTGTGCAAAAGCAGAAGCTCCTCACACCCCCAATCATCTACACTCTTCTATAGTCTTCTACAGGGCTTCCTGTGGCCATGGAAACCAATGACATGGTCTTTAAAGAGGGTCAACTAGAGAAAGGTTGCATGGGAAGAAAGAGGAAGGAAATTGGGACATGGGGTCCCACATTTGGTTTCGGTTACAGGGCAGCGTCCCAAAGAATTACGCCGGAGACTATTCATTTACCCAAAGAGTAATGACACGGTGGAAATAACAAAGAGAAATTGTCCCCAAGATCAAACGCGTTGGACCGACACATGGTCCAAATCACTGGGATGGGATTGTAGGGGCTTAGGAAAATGGCCCCAAATGTTGGATTTAGGTATTTCTCTCTGGAACATTTCACTTTCATGCTTATGAAAAACAGTGTGACTTTTCCCTGTACATTATCAACCAGTTCAGAGAAGTGAAGTAAAGCCTTTTTGTCCCCAGAGAATTAAAGTCCCCATGATGCCCTTATACATGCATGCACTCATACGCACACAGTCAGAATGGGAACCAAGTGTTATTTATGGCTCGCTGTGTGCCCAAAGAGTCTAAAATGTGTTGGGGGTGTACAGAGGGAGCCATAGAGTGTAGAGTGCATAACATGTTTTAGCGGACAGACGGCAGCTGTGTGATGTACGGCTCCGGAAAGTTTTCATCTGGGTGGAGGGTGATGAAGGGGTCTTTCTGCTAACTTTTTGGTGCTGCTTTAGTCAATAGATCAGCGCAAAGTCATGAGTGGGTCTGCAACCAGCGTTGGCAGGCAGGAGCACAGGTGGAACAACAGTATGAAAAGAGAGGGACAGAGAGAGAAAGGGAGAAAAAGAGAGATACATATATATAGAGAGAGAGAGAAAGAGAAAGAGGGAAAGAGAGAGGTGTAGAGAGAGAAATGAGGTAAAAGAGAGGTGGAGAGAAAGAGAGAGAGAAAGAGAAGAGCAGGGAGGTATCTGGCTGTGACCAGCTGGCCTCCTTCGCACCCTGTTTGAGAAAGACGTTGACTAATGAGGTGACCTCTGTTGCCATGAATGCTAATGTGCGTGCACATACACACACACACACACACACACACATAAACACACACACACACACACACACACACACACACACACACACACACACATACCCACACATAAACACACATACACACACACGCACACACACACACACACACACACATACACATATCTACCCACACTCAGATCTGCACACTCACAACTTCTGAATTGTTTCTCTTCATTCATAAGCACACACTTTCAAAACTTTTTTGACATAAATCAAACACTTGCACAGGGTTTAAATCACTCCTTTGTATCCTGTCACCATAATACTGCTCTTTCTTTCTCTTACACCCCCTCTTTTACTCACACACACACACACACACACACACACACACACACACACCTAGAGTCACATACACACACACACACACACACACATACACACACACACACACACACACACACTCACACATGTGTCAAGCCCACTTAACGCTGCTGCTACACCCCTGACATTTTTTTTCCTGCAGTACCTCGGCCCCTGGCCTTGAAATAACATTCCAGACATCAGTCACTATCACCACTCAAAAGAAAGTGTGTTTACACACTCTTACATCTCTCTTTTCTTTCTCCTCCTCTCTTGCATCTCCCTCTCCTCCTCCTCCTCCTCTGCTCTTTCTTGTCATTTGTCCTATTCTGTCTCTCTGGGTTTTGGGTTGACTGCATCGCTGCAGGATTGGCCAGGCGCTGAGCATCACGCCCTTGCCGCCCACCTCATTTCTCTCTCTCTCTCTCTCTCTCTCTCTCTCTCTCTCTCTCTCTCTCTCTCTTTTTCTCTCTCTCTCTTTCTCTCTTTCATTTCCTGTTTCCCTCTTTCCCTCTCTTTCTCTTTGTCTATCTCTCTTTCTCTGTCTCTCTTTCTCTTCCCTCTCTTCCTCCCACTCTTTTCTCTCTTTCTCTCTTTCTCTTTCTGTCTCTACTGTCTCTCCTCACTCCATCATACTCTGCATGGGGTGTCCTTCACAGCTCGCAGTGGCCATCTGTAGCAGCTCAGGGTTCACGCTCTCCCAGCTACGCCACATCTCACTTTTTTAGACGGCCCCGCGCCCCTCTCCAGAGGCCACACTCCCGCCCACACGCCCCCCACGCCTCTCACGCCCCCACTTCTGGGGTGACCTGTGCAATATGTCAGCTCTGTCTCTGTCTAGGCATTTCCAGGGGAAAGGCATGAGCCAACTCTGTCCACACACCTCAGTGCTGATGCGTGTGATAGGCTGACTCTGTCTGGCCCTTCAGTACCGTAGGAATAATAGGTGGGCTCTCTCTCTCTGCATTTCAGTGTTGACACATACGATAGGCCAGCTCAGGCTACACCTCTGGGACAATGCTCATCATCCGCCAGCTCTGTTCCCACTGTCCTGTAAGGATGCATATTAAAGGCCAGCTCAGTCCACCTTGTTCTGTCTCTCAAGTCAAGGCAGAGGTCACATATATGATAGGCCACAGGACACACATACCACAAGTACTGTGCAGCACTCGTGATGTGCTTGGTTGTTAAGCATGTTCATGAAGACAGTTGAGTGGGTGGGATTGGAGAATATATCCTGTGCCAGGTGTGAGCATGCATATTCCATGAGACACATCTGGGGGTGGGGGATGGGGAGGGGGGCGTCGCTAACCAATGAATGAATGTGGGACCAACCAGGCAGTTTTGTGGGCTTGTTTGTGAGCTGATATTCCATATCTCTGTTTACCGTAGACATTCAAAAGATTTGCAGAAAGAGCCCCGTCGAAAGACGATTCTCACACTGGCAAATCAATGCCTCGGTTCTCCTTTTGATGTTGCATATCAATGACACACTTCCTTGTGAAGACTCACAACTCCATAACCTGCAATTTTTAGGGACATATTAACAGACATCTACACATACACACACACACACACACATGCACACACACACACACCACGCACACACACACACACGCATATACATACATGAACTACACACATACACCCACAAAAGACACATAAAGGACATGTAATTAGAAAACAAAACATTTTGAAGTGGGAGGGCCACATCCAGTTAATAAATTTGGAGCTAAAAACAGACCCCCAGAATACTCTAGCCATGAGATTAAATAATTAGAGCAAGGCATATTTATTCGGGGAAATTCATGGCAGCATTCCTTTAACAATGCTAGGTTTTCATCATTTCAGTCAACAGTTGTTTTTTTCTGTTTGTTAGTTTTCATTGTTTCTGTTTGTATTTTTCCGTTGGGGTTGTCTGTTGACGTGTGTTTTCTGTGCGATGGAGGACAAGGCCAGGCGTCACTTGTGTCACACATTTGGTGATTGGTGGTGAGACGTTTCTGTACATCTGTGGATGATAGGATGAACTTCGGTTTTATTATGTTGTTTTTTTCTCTGATGAAGCTTTCAATAAAAAAATATGAAAAAACAAAGCTGCCAGTATTGTCTTTCATCTGTCTTCTTTTGAACGTCCACTCCTATATATGGTATTTTCCTGAACATGCTGGACCATTTATTTCCCAGCATTCCTTGCCTGGATCCAATGTCCTCATGTCCCATTATATTATTCTGTCTTCTGTCTTTTTATCAGCCTGGCAATTTCTTTTTTTTACTTTCTCTACTATTTTCTTTTTTTACAAGAAACATATGTAAATTTTTGTAGATTTTAGTTTGTTTAAAGTGCCCTTGGCACACCACTTAAAATCACCCCTGATCAGTTTCAAGTTTCTTTTAACAAGCACCATCTCTATCTCTCTTTCTCTCATTCTCTCTTTCTCTCTCTCTCTCTTTCTCTCTTTCTCATCTCTCTCTCGTCCTCCATCATTAGCCAACATGTCTCCCAGCTTATCCCTCCCTGAGTCCACCTTGCCAGTGCTAAAGTAGAGAGTGGTTCCGAGCGATTAGGCCCTATTATATCGGTCGTCTCTGGCGAGACATTCGTCGTGTGACCTAACCTTCATCTGACACGCCCGGCAGTAATCAGGGGGCCCGTGGAGACAGCAGCTAATATCCCTAAATGGGATTTCACAGCAGAGAACTCCTGCCTGGAACACACACAGACTTGATTGGAGAGAGACAGAGAGAGAGAGAGAGAGCAAGAGAGAGAGAGAGAGAGAAGGAGAAAGAGAGAGCAAGAGGGAGAGAGAGAGAAGAAATACAAAGATTTAGTGAAGATGGCAGAGATGAGAATATATTAGACAGATAGAGAGAGAGAGAGACAAAGGTAAAAGAAAGATTAAGACAAGAGGAGGACAGAGATTTAAAATTACCAAGAAAGCAAGAGAAACAGAGAGAGAGAGAAAGACAGATAGATTCAAGTCGAGATGAGGACAAAAAAGAAGGGAAATAAATAAAAGACAAGAGAAAGAGAAGAACGGATGAAGGAGAAGGAGAACGGGGAGCACTGTGTTCCTACCCAGGCCCAGACAGCTGACTGCGAGAGCCTGACAACGGTATGCGGAGCTGAACTGTGCCGGCAGAATCAGACCCCAATCACACCCCCTTTCACTCCCATTTAGGCCAATCGATAGATGGATGTTCCCGTCACCTCCCAGAGCGTGAGCTGCCACCGCCACAGTCATCAGCACTACACCATGGGGGCCTGCTGCTACTACTGCTGCTGCTGGGGCTGGGGCTGGGGCTGCCACCAGCTACCCCACTGCTCCGTGCCATAAGTTTACACTGCAGAGCAGAGAGAGGTGCCAGGAGCCCCCAAGCCTGTCACAGAACTGACTCTTTAATAAAGAGAGTGTGTGTGTGTGTGTGTGTGTGTGTGTGTTCATTAAAGACAGAGAAGGGGAAAGAAACGCAAAAATTAAGGGGGCTGCAGAAGGTTGACGTCTCTTCCAAACAGTATGCTGCCCCCTTCTGGCCTTTTGTATGCACACTGACCTGAACATTTGGTAGTGTTCAGTCACAACCACACTGTGCTGTGGCGCAGACATACTGCACATACACTCACACACACAAACACACACAACAACAACAACACCTCTGGAAAGGCTGAGTATTTTGTGTTAGGCAGCTAGTTGTCTTCCCCACACATGGCCCAGCGAGGCCTTTTAAACTGACTCACATATAAATAAATAAATGAATAAACTCCTTTCAGACATCTGATTCACTGCTGCCAGTAAACAACAGGAAATCAGTGCCAAGGATCTCTCTGTCACCGTGCCTGTCAAATAACACAGCCGTCCATCTTCCTCACCCGCCTCCATCTCATCAGTATGTCATGGCTCACTTTTATTTATTTGGATCTTTTTTTTCAGGCTACCCATGAATAATGTGAGTAATGTTATCTGCCTAAGCCGGCTGCTCAGCCGTCTGGCTGGTAGGATTTGTGAAAGAGAGATGTTCCAAGTATTCACCACTAGAGGGCAGCAGCTCTGCACAGATGGGGCAGGATCAGGGATGGCATGAGTGGGTTGGTAGTCTTGAGCTTGTTGGGCCAGTCCAATACTACTCTGAGGCACCATAGTTCATAGAGTTTACATTTATACTTACACTAGTATAAAACTAGCGGACGCTTTTACACCAAGTGACTGTCCGTGCAAATGTATGTTGTCATCTGCAGCTTATGTGAAGTCACTGGGAATAGAACCAAACAATCTTGGTTCTGTTATCCAAGCCCCTGCCACTGGATGTCACTGGAGCTCCCCCTGCCCCAACAAGCCACCTCATCACCATTTCCCCATCCCCACCTCAGCACTCCTTCCCTCCTACACACACAGCCCATCATTGGCCACCAAAGCCAATCCTCCCTCTCAACCCCAACTGCACTTTATGCACTTTACGCCCCCCACCTCCCCCCACCACCCATTCTACCTCCCTTTATCAGGTAGCCATCCTCAAACGATATTCTATGCACTTTACCCCTCCCTCCCCATGCAGTTTTAAACAAACAATCACTAATTTCACTGCATGTCCTACTCTACCCAGTATGTCTGTGTAGGTGACAATAAAACATCCTTGTATCCTTGTGCCATTGTATCCCCTTACCTTAGCCTAGCCATGGTTTTGTCATAGGAACTGTTTTGTTTCGTGCTTAAGATTCAACAGATGGGAGGGAAGGGGTGTGGAAACAGTTGTGGGATTATATGAGGTCTATTTCCACAGACCCACAGTGACAGGAGCTGATTACAGCTCACACAGCATAGAGTCTGCAGGAGCCAAATCACAGGTGCACTGCCTGCATAATCCATCACACTCTGGGTCAAACTCATTTACATTCTGACATCCTTTTGCTGACCGTCTCGTCTGTGTACTGAGAAAAAGCAAATATTTCAACATCATTTCTTGGAAGAAGCAAGGAAGGGAGGGTTGTATTTAATTGGCCAGCTGGGCTTAAAATCTGTAACTGTTTGCCAATTTCAAGTGCTGTACATTTAAAGCAGGAGTTGTCTATCATGAATCACCCCCCCCCCCCCTACATCCCTGCATGGCTTCCATCTATTCCCATTCTGCATACCTGACTAAACACATCAGTGGCACTCTCACTTAGCTAAACACACCGCACGTGTCTAAACAAGAGCACTGCAATTACAAAATGAGTTGAATTAGTTGTGTTTGGAAGGTTTTCCAGTATCTGTAATGTGAATGGCCGTCTAAAGGGCCACAGATCAGAGATACAAAAAAGACTAATGTTGTGCTCGTAACGTCAAATTAAAATCCACATGGCCATCCATTGTGAATTTAATTACATGTAGCAAGCCTGAATAGATAGAAATTACAGATGTTCTGGTTTTATACAAATCCACTTTAAACCACATTTGTGGTTTGGGATACTATTCGAATCACATTTTTGAAAATCTTTTTGAGGTGTCAGTCTGATAATTCCAACTAGATCTTCAGTGTTGTTTTTGTCTGATCACTAGCATTGAGCATTGTTTTTTTTTTGACATAAACTGTAAAAACAGTAAAGTTTGAAATGCAACAGGCCAGCATAGTTTTGCTCCTCAGTAAACATGCCAACTTACGTAACATACCCAAAGTTCATTTTAAACTGAATTTCTCCTTTAAGGAAGCCCAAGGTCTCTAACTATGTGCTGATATGAATTATAAATTATTATAAATCCTCATCAAGTTGATCGACAGTGAATGAAATATTATTGCTACTGTTTGCAATGCATAAGCAGCTTCCTCGCTGTGTGCACTTCTAAAACACAGCCATGCCTTCTGGGATTGGTTAATTTTATTGTCAGAAACTGTCTGTCTGACTCAAACCTGCCAAGAAGCACATTTGGCAAGCAAGTCCTGACTCACCGACATACACACTCTGGTGCCAGAAGCCTATTTGTGGCATGACCATAATTCATTTACAAATAACAGTCTACTGACAGAAAATTACATGGATGCTGTTGACAAACAACACTCTTCATCGGTAATTTGTAAGGCTTCTCAGAATCTTCTGAAGGCTGTTCTCTGAGATATTGAAAGATTGATTGAGACACAGTCACAAACAGTCCCGAACAAACTTGCTAAGGTCTTCACAGTTCCATGTGTCTAGTGAAAACTGCAGGATTGCTCTCTGTATGAGTAACCTCCAGTAAATGAGTAACTTCTGAGTCTGAGTCACTCACTCACTAGCCTGTCTACTCATGTCAAATATTTTGTAGCCAGCGTTGCATTCCTGCATGATTGGTAATCTGTACAAAGGACTACAAAATGGATGTGGACTTTTACAACAAATAGCCTAGTCTGCTGCTAATCAGTAGGCCACAGCCATTTATTAGCAGAATCTTCTTAATGCACTAAAACACCACAATGATTGGTGAGATTGTGTCAAAGCACCATGGTAATACTGAAGTAGGCCTTCTGGTATGGATGATACCAACCAGCGTGCATTTTGACAAGTAACCAGTTAGCTGCTAAGTATTGCTGTCAAAGTTAGTAAACTGTAGACTTCTGATGTCTAACACTTCTCAGAGCTCACTGCCTTAGTAAAACTGGGCAATAACACATCACTGGAGGTGTTAAACTAACTTGTCTCAAGATGTGCTAGAAAAAATATGTCCTCTACTAACACAATAGAACAAATGCACATTCTTCCAAAACTTTGCTAACACACCTCAGATACATTCTTTTAGCTACACCAATAGTATAAATCATACTTCAATAAAAGGAAAAACATAAACATTTGACACAGATCTGATTTGTTTTCCATTGCTACCATCAACACAGTGCAATAATCCATTTCAAATGATCAACTGCCTGTGTTCACTGTGTCTCATTACTTTTATAGACCGCACTGCAGATAGACACTGCCATGGGGTACACTTGTGAATAACTTCATTTTCCAACACACTGGTTTGATTATTGAATACGTCACAACCAAGCAATAATACCTCATTGCTATATGAACCAGAGCAGATAAGACTGGAATTCAGCACTGCCACCAAGACACAGTTATTAGATTTAATCACTTGCAATAATATAGGTAGTTATCAGGGTCATCAGATTGTGATTAAATGTCCAAAAAAAACAGGATCTGGACTGACAGAGTGAACCTACAGCCTGAGAGTCATATATGGGTAAAAATTTTCAGCAATGTTGCTGGGCAACAACATGATCCGCTCCTAATGTTCTGATTAGATATCGTGATAAGTTACAGGCTGATGATTTGGGTTATCCTATTAAAAATGTGAGGTATTAGTGGGAAACTGCCAAAATGATGTTGCCCAGCAACATTGTCTATCCGGCAACTTCTGTTAATATTTTGTTAATATGTAGGTGCTGTGCACAAACAAAGAGCTGTATACTGAGCAAGCAGGCACCAACATCTGAACACAGGCAAGAACGAGAAGATGTATAGGCAGGGATCTAGTCTTTCCCCACTAAAAAATTGTAGTTCTCTCAGGACCACTTTAGTCAAAATAATTTATTGATATACAATTTACATTTGGCGGTATGGCTCTGTTCTGGGACCCCCTGGCCTTCCGTGTGCCAACGTGGAAAGCCTAAGGCAGGGAGAGCAGCATAGAAGAACCCCCTCACAAGGAATACAGAATGAGCATCAATGACAAAAGACATTCATTAGTCAGATACAAAACAAGGTGGAGTTGGGGAGGAGATGGAATAACAAAAGCTTGCAAAGAGAGCAGCGAGAAGAGCTGTGTTTTCAATTTTTTTTAATAGTAGTTTTAATAGTAGTACCCAATGTCATTTCAGCCAACCGGCAGCAGGAATTAGTCAGCTGCTCAATCAGGTAATTCAGTCAGCTGAGCTTCCAGATGATACAGTCAGCTGGGTCAACAGCTGGCAGCTTAGCTTGACTCTGTGGCCTGCCAGAACTAACTAACGCTATGCTGGATTTTTGTTGCTTGAACTTTTGGTACTACATCTACACAGTCAAAACTGTGCAATTTTCACATTTGTTTCCCTCACCTGGTGTATATTTTGTGGTATACACTTGATGTATATAGCATGTAACATTTGTGCCTTCATTAAAAATGATGACTTAATTTAGATTCACCTGATTTCAACTGACCTCATTAGGTATTTTGCAATAAAGGACTAATGTGAAGCTAAACAGGAACTACATTGATGACGCCAAATTTCACCAAACGTACACACAAGCAGTTTTCCAATATGTTGGTGCACCCTTGTCTACATTTCCTGCTGAGGAAGTTCTCAATCTGGCTCATTGCCAATGGAAATCCACTTATCTTAGGTTTTGCAAAGCTGCCAGATAGAATAACAGCATATCGTTAGCTTGATAGCATAATTGCCTAAGTCATTTTTTTGTGTTTTTGGAAAACAAGAAAAAACACATTTTCTAAAAATCACATGCATATTTTTTATTGATATTTTCACAGAACATTCATGTAGATGTGAGAAAAAGTTTGGAAAAAGAACAAAACCGAACATCATTTTTTTTATCAAATAAAAGTGACTTAGGCAGTTTTGACGTATGCAAAATGGCTGAGAAGAGCAGAAAAACTGCCTAAGTCATAGGCATAATCTGCCTAAGTCAAATTGATTGTATAAAAACTGCCTAAGTCCAATGGTAAAACTGCCTAAGTCATAGGCATAATCTGCCTAAGTCAAATTGATTGTATAAAAACTGCCTAAGTCAAATGAATGACTTAGGCAGCTATGTTTTTTTTTACTTTTATAAGTGTTGTGATTGGCCAATGACATATGCAGACAGACAGGATGATGCAGAAATGGTAGGGGAGTAAAGTTGTGCAAAAATCTCAATTTGACCAAAAAATGACTTAGGCAATTATGCTATCAAGCTAACGATATTCTCCATATGGCCTCCTATAGAGAGAGTGCGCGCACACACACGCACACAGAGGAAGAGACAGCAAGAAAGAGGTGCATGCACATACACAACAAAGTACATACACTCAGGCTCACACATATGCACACACAGACACAGAGACACACTGGGAGATCACATACACACATACAGTAGCAGCACATAGCACGCTCACCACACACTGCTTAGTCCAATTAATGCAGGCAGTTCCTGTGCTGTGGGGGATGGAAATAAACTTGCATTTTTATTGCATAATGCACACTTGTACAGATGAGCCAACGGGAAGCCTATTGTTCCCATCGAGTGAGAGTTCTGTGTGTGTGTGTGTGTGTGTGTGTGTGTGTGTGTGTGTGTGTGTGTGTGTGTGTGTGTGTGTTGAAGGTGAAGTGTATGTATCTGTGTGTGTGTGTGCGTGCAATTTGTGTGCCTGACTGTGTGTGTTTCTGAGTGTCTGATTGTGTGTGTGTGTGTGTGTGTGTGTGTGTGTGTGTGTGTGTGTGTGTGTGTGTGTGTGTGTGTGTGTGTCTGTGTCTGTGTCTGTGTGAGACACAGAAAAGGGAAAGTCCACTGGGTCTGATTGATAAACAAGGTGTGAATCAGCCGTCTCCCCTGGGCTCCATCCACTTTACGAGCACAAGACCAGGAGACGCACCACATAAATAGCCGGCAGTGCCAACTGTGGGCACTGAACAATGGGCCTGCCCGGCCCTTTTTGCCAGCTCCACTATACCTCTCTGCCATTCTGATTGCGAGGCCTTTACGGTCGCCCGCATTTCGATATTCCCTCCTGGGCAGCCATCATTGTATCACAGCAGGAATTGGGAAACAGTCCAGACCCACTATTGAAGTTCACAATGACATTCACAAAACAATCAAATCTCAAGAGGATGCATGCCACACACATGCTCTCACACAAACACACTCTCCCACACACACACACACACACTCACTGAGTCTTTCTCATACATACACATACTCTGTCTCTCTGTCATACACACGTGAACATGCACACAAACACACACATACACACACACACACAAACACACACAAACACACACACACACACACACACCATTTCTTTATCCACAGGTGGTGCCCCATCCGTCCCAGATGTGCTTTCTTTAGCTTCTCACCATCCGCTCAGTTTTGCTTTTTTTCAAGTCGGTGGACAACAATGAAAGGCCAGCAAGAGTGTGAAGACCATTGTTGGTGCGGCTCCTGCAGGAATTCTTGGCCATTTATATAATGGCACAGGCCACATGCATGCCCAGAGCCTAATAACAGTCAACCCACTCCTACAGACCTGATGAGAAAGCGTGCCTGTTGACTCAATCATATGCTTGGAAATATTCCGCTTTTTTGTTTGTTTTTTTTCCCATCACATAATCGTATGCATTTCTAGACCACTTCATGGCTCTGTTGTTTTTTTCCAAGAGTTAAAGGTGAGGTTTGTTGGGAAAAAAAACTAGCCATTTAGTGCATAAAGGCTTGCAGCCAGAGTCATGTGTTTACATTGCTTATATTGTGAATGTCACCACTATTCTTAAGTTTAGCTTTTATTTACAGTACATCTCTTAGGGGGTCAGTAAAATCATCCGACCTTAACTACAAAAAGAAACTCATTTGTTCCGCTGTGTAAACCACACAATAGCCTTATGACTAACTGTGTCTTTGCTAACAAGATTATACTGTTTCTGTTTTATTTCTACGTGCCTCATGACATTCCTGTCATGTTTAGTCTGTGTTCTTTGCCAAACTCTAATGTATGGTGCTACAGTTCATTGCATCTGGAAAACGCATTACTTGCTTGTAGCATTACTTGCTAGCCAATAGTGCTGGTATCCTCTCTGAGTCGCAGAGTGTCACCAATTAAATCCTTGCCCTTCTTTTTAAATGCATTGTTGTTTTTTATTGCAAGTAGTTTTGGCAATCAAATTCCTTGGTATTTGTTTATAGGAAGGACATGTAAACACACCTTTCCTCTAGCTTACAAAAGAATGCACAATGCAATTCTGTACTCTGGGGCAGACCCACCCCCGAAAAACAAGTAAATCAATATTTTAATGGTGTCCATAACAACTAATCTCGCCATACAATTAATATTGAAATAACATTTTTGAAACATTCATCTCTTGCTGTGATAGGCCAAGAAAAGGCAAAAGTCCCGGGTTTAGTGTTTAGATTTCTAGTGGAGGTTGAGATGGACAGATGGAGGTTTATTGATGTGACCCAGCTAGCCAGGGGGACTCAGGGACCATGGCTGGCTTACATCAGCAGGCCAACAACTGTGTGAGGTGAGTCTGGGGCGAGATTAGGGATAAAAGTTTGTGTGTGTGTGTGTGCGTGTGTGCGTGTGTGCATGTCTACGTTTGTGTGTGTGTGTGTTTGTAAATGTGTGCGTGTGTGTGTGTGCGTGTGTGAGAGAGAGAAAGAAAAAGAAAGAAAGAAAGAAAGAAAGAAAGAAAGAAAGAAAGAAAGAAAGAAAGAAAGAAAAGAGAGTTATCTGTGTGAGGTGAAGCTGGGGCGAGATTGGTGACGAAAGTGCTTAGTGTAAGAGGATGCAGGTGTGTAAACACATCGCTTAAGAGCTAGGCTGTGCTGGGCCACACAGAGAGAAGACAGATATGCCAGACTTAAGATCAGCAGAGCTGCAGCAGAATCCAACACTTCACCAGAAGCCTAGACGCTCCCCTGGGTCAGTCAGGGGTCTCTGAACTCAGTCTAACTCCCATGTCTCCATTTCTCACCTCTGTCTGTGGTGCATTACCACACATATTTATATTTCACATTTGTTAACCCTTATGTGGTATGTGTGTGTCTATTGGACATATTTTCAAAGTTTACTAAAATATGGAGTGCATTTTTCCTGTACATTTTTCAGAGTTTGATAAAAAAGTAAATAATTTATGGAAATGACCAAATGTTTATGTTTCCCACATTCCTATCATTGTGAAGCATGCTTTTTGTTGTCATGGAAACAGACGAGCAGCATTGTTGCTGGCATGGTATTTAAGAATTTGAGTTCATCTCTCAAATCAGTCCTGTGTGTGAGTGTGTGTGTGTGTGTGTGTGTGTGTGTGTGTGTGTGTGTGTGTCTGTGTGTGTGTGTCTGTCTGTCTGTCTGTGTCTGTGTGTCTGAAAAAGTCTGTCTGAAAGACCTGGCAGTGTTTGTTAAATGTCATGCCCCCTCTAATGGCTACAAGAATGGCTGCTGTATGGGGACTGGGCAGAGGGGAGGGGGGAAATGCCAACCTAAAAATACAGCTGGCGAGAGCGCAGGCTGGGGCCCGACAACAGACTGTTGTGTCGAAGCGATACTGGCTGAGATGGAAGTCAAGGTATACCAGGGAAAAAAATAGGGCTTCTCCTATTTAGAGAGGAGTCAGAAAAAAGTAGGGGTGGTACACTGAGATAAATATGGAGAAATGGACAAAGATGAGGGTTAAAATGAAATTCTGTAGGAGAGCAGCAGAGATCCAAAGTGAATGTGCAAATGAGTGAGTGAGAGTTAGAAAATCGGAAGGAAAGAGAGAGACAGATGGAGAGTGAGGTAGTGATTTGATGCGCAAGTTAGTGATGATAAGCCTATAAGAGAAAGAGAGAGAGAGAGAGAGAGAGATGGGTCAATATGGAAGAGGAAGAAAGCGAGAGAAACAAAGAGAGAGAGAGAGAGAGAGAGAGAGAGAGAGAGAGAGAGAGAGAAAGGAGAGATGGGTCAATATGGCAGTGCACAGGGGCATTAGGAGTTATTTTGCAGCCAGCTACAGTGGCCTATGAAGGGGCGAGTAGTTATATACAAGACACACAAACAAACTTATACAGAGGCAAACAAAACAAATTCGCTTCCAACACACACGCATACACACACACTTGCACATATACACATGCATACAGATGCAGATAAAAACACCCTCTCCAAAAGACATATTATACACACACACACACACACACACACGGACACAGGGACAAGTAGTCACATAAAAGACACGTAAACAAATTTACACAGAGGCTAACAAAAACAATTCTCTTCCAACAGAGACACACTGACACAGACACACACACACACACACACACACACACACACACACACACACACACACACACACACAATGTGAACAAAAACAGAGACCAACACTTATCTAAACCACAGAGCAGCAGCTCACAACTATGCATGTCAAATGAACCCTTAAATCAGCTAAAGTCTGAAAATACATCCACACAAACTATTCAGCTTCTCAGTTTAAAGTTCACGTCTGCCCCACTAATTACTCCCTGGCAGAGAAAACGATCTTCCAAACAGAAGCAACACTTAAGCTCCCGAAACTGAGATTGTATCCAGGGAGGAGCTCTGACATCTGTTCCAGTGTACTCTCTCTCTGTCCCTTTCTCTCACTCTTTTGCTCTCTCGCCCTCACATTTTTTCCTCTGTCTTCCTGCCTGTTTTATTCTTGAGGTTCCCCCGTTGCCCCTCCTGACTTTCCTGTTTTCTCTCTCTCTTTCTCTGTCTCTCTTTTACACTGCTACCCCCTTCTCTTTCTCTCCCTCCCATTCCCGCTTTTATTCTTGAGGTTACCCCATTACCTCCTCTCTCCCTCTCTCTTTCTCTCTTTCTCTCTCTCTTCTCTCTTTCTTTGGGTTACCTCATTACCCCCAGTATTTACCCCTTCCCAGCCAGAGCCGTCTGTTCTTCGCCCCGACGTTCCGCTACATTAGCCCTGTTATGGCTACACGAGGGTAGGTCATGATTGAAGCAGACACACACGGAGAGGGACCAAATGTGTGTGAGAGATTTTGTGCACACATACGTGTGTGTGTGTGTGTGTGTGTGTGTATGTGTGTGTGTGTGTGTGTGTGTGTGTGTGTATGTATGTTTTGTCTATAAGGGCCCCATGGCTCCTACAGTAAATGCTACCATATGGGATGCTTGCGTAAAGAGAGCTGGTCCTACATGACTGACAAGAGATCAGAGCTAAACTCACCTCAGTGTAGATTACCCATTAAGGCAGCAGAGGACTTTCACTGACCAGACATCAGAGATCACAGTCTACAGTGATATCACAGCCTGTGGCCTAACAGTTAAGGAGTTGGTCTTGCGATTGAAGGGTTGCAACTTTAATTTCTGTACCAGTAGGAAAGAATGTGGGTGGAAAAGTTAATACCCAGTACTCTCCTGCACCATCATCTATGGCTGAAGTACCCCTGAACAAGGTATCTAACCCCACATTGTCACAGGGGCACTAGCTAGTCCCCCTGGGGCAATGTGGGTTTGGATACTAACTCTGGATAGGAGCGTCAGCTCAATGTAATGTAATCTGTGAATAGTATCTCTGGGCTAAGATGAATAATGGTAGAAAACTTTATGTAGGGGAGCGCGGGGCACAAAGTAACGCGGGGCAAGTTGAAACACGGACATTTTATCCAGACGCACAAGTCAATTTCTGTTTATTTCCGTCCACTGGTTAATTTCCGTTACTAGAAGCCTGCGGAAAAGTTTGAGACGTCAACGTAAATATTTCAGCGAGATTTCATAAGAAGTTCATTTTGGCACCATATAAGTAACTTTTTCTATGTTGTTAGTTTTTTGTTTTGTGAAGCCTGTGTGAAAGTGACCGTAACAATTTAGATATCGCCTGAATCAGTGTTTTCACCGTTACAAAATGATACCTCAGTAAAGTTGGTTGCTACTTTGTATCCAGTGGTAGCTAGGCAAAAGTGAAGACTGAGGCTGCGGGGCAAGTTGTAACGCAGTGTTACAATTAACCCTATATTAACTATTTATATAACACAGTATACTAATCATATATTTAATATTTATTTTTATTTATTTATGTATTGTATTTATATTATAAGTACTTGATTGTAATTACTATTACATTGTAATAACTACTTGATTTTAAAATTATTATTACTTTTGAATGGGTTGTGTGCATGCGTGCGCAGAAATGGCATATAGCCTAATAATTTATTAAAATATTCAAGTAATACTGTAATAATCACAGTTATTTATATTTGATGTGTTAAACATATTTACTTGTTTTTAGTTTTGTTCATAATTTTCATATTCACATTTTCACAGTAAAGTGACTACTTTTAAATTGGATTCCTATCATTTTAAAATTCTGTTATTTTTTATGTTTTCATTTTTAATTGTTTGCTAATTAAGTGTCTTTTAGCATCATATATTGATAAACTGAAATACTGATACTGATAAATACTAAATTAATTGTTTAAAACAAACATTTCCAGTATGTGTTACAACTAACCCTCCACCTGTTACAACTTACCCCACCAATGGGGTAAGTTGTAACATTTTACATAGTTCACTGCTGGTGAAATTGTAAACGAATGGTAGGTTTATATAACAAACTTCCACTGCTCATATGTAGCAGAGAGGTGTATGTTGCTTATGTAAAAAAAAGAAATTGTGGTACTGCAGTATATCTTGTGATATCAGCCCAAAAGCAAAAACCGTTACTTTGTGCCCCGCTCTCCCCTACAAACCTTCAATATCCCTCTGGCTGATGACCTAAAAGGCCATAAATGTAACTATTTTGGTTTTACAGAACTCCTCCATAACTTTCATGTAGTCTTGTGTTGTGAAGTCAATATTACAATGCAGTAGCGGTTTTAGGCACAGGCGAACAGGGCAGTAGCCCAGAGCTCAGAGGGGGTGGGTGCTCAGAGGGGGTCTCGCCTGGGCAGTAAAACACTGTAGAACCGCTACTGGTACAATGAGTGCATGAGTCTATGCAGCTAGTCTATGCAGCTGGACTACTAGACAGTATTAGACTACTAAGATTAGCCAGACGCCTGACATGTTTGAAACACACTCATTCTAGATCCAGCATGGATTCAGAGCAGAGATGGGCTTCATTTAGAGTCAGTAGGCAATAGATTCTTAAGGTGTTAAGTGCATGCGATATTCTCACTATTTCACAATTCACCACAGGCGTCCCCACCAGCAACTTTACAACTGGTCGCAACACAACTGTTTGCCGTCACACTAACAGCTACATGCAAGTTTTACTAGATCACACTTGAGTAAATAAACAAACAACTGGTACTGCTCAGAAAAAAAAAAACATCGATCTGAAAAATGAATAAAACATTTATGAATTTTATGCCAGTCTGAATGCCCTAAAGTCTGAATATCTGTTTTAAAACTAGCCAGCAGTTTACTTCTTGCCAGTTGAGTGCATAATGCAGGCCAGTTTGGTTCTGTAAAAAGTCAAACATAGAACCATACCTAAAAAGAAAAAAGTTTTAACAACAGTCTCATGTAAGTTATGAACTTGCCTCAATTATCTTCATGAGTTGGTTCAGAGCAGCACTTTTTACAATGTATTGTAGAACCAGAGGCTTTACTTTGGCTGATAAGAAGTCTGATGTCACAGTTGCCTTTGGCATTGAAGCAAGCAAATCTGCAGAGGCTAAAAATATAAAAATAAAATTCATATAATGTCCTCCTTTTCTTCTCCTTCTCTCTTGTTCAGATATTGTGTTTAAATGTTTGCAAGCACTTCGCATCATTGCCTCAGATACCGACAGAAGAATTCTAGCTATGAGAATATTGGTCCCTGTCCTGTGAGCCGTAAACTTTATGAATAGTAAGACATCAACAAAAAAGAAAGTCTGACGGGACAAATAAGCTTTCTGCACTGGATAGTTGAATGATTTCTCTTTCTAGTGGAGGCAACCAATGGTGCCATGCTAATGGCTTAATGAGTGTGGCTAGAGTAAATTTGTGTATGTGTGTGTACGTGTGTGTGTGTGTATGTGTGTGTGTGGGTGGGAGCATTAAAAAAGATAGAGGACGAGACAGCAGTCAAGCTAAACACTAAGAAGAGGGGGTTAGATACTGACAAATAAGACAATGTGTGTGGTCTTGTTTGTCTCCAGATGGTCTTCCTACAAGTGCTCCCATATTTGTAATCATCACTGCCGGACTAAAGTGCTGGATTTTAAACTCTTTCTCTTGTTCTGTTTCTCTTTCCTTCCCTGCATATCTCTGTTTTCTTTTTTCATTCTATGTTAGCCACACTTATTCATATTTAGAAAAGGCAAACACCCACACACACACACGCACACACACACACACACACACACACACACACACACACACACACACACACACACACACATACAAATGCATGTATGCACGCACACACACACAGAGACACACACACACATAGGTTTGTCTATTTGTTCTACACAAATATGTGCCAGCTAAAAACTTAACTGAGCTTATAGTTAGTGTGGAGGGACTGCTCTGGCATTTTTGTATTCCATGTGGTTCCATGCTACACCAATTCTAGTGACAGACATTTCAATAGTTCAACCAGCCTGTCTTACACTGGCCCTCTGAATCTGACAATGTAAATACAGTTCTATTGCAGTGATTAATTGTTCAGGATGTTGAGCTTGTATGTGTCTATGAGAATAGCACACGAAATCTTTCAATAACACTTGAATGTACGTCATCCAGAGTAATGACATAATGCACCTCAGATCCTGCTCAGAGTCAGAGCGAACCTTAGCTCATGTGGCTAGACATGAAACCGCAGCCAAGACCAATAGCCATCCCTCTCCTCTCTCTCCTTCACTCTCTGGCTCCTGCTCCTTATCCCTTCTCTGGTATTTCACTCTCAGAGTGCTTTGGACAGGACTGGCGTTTACATCATGTTGCTCTCTCTTTCCTTTTTCCTCCCCCTCTCTCTCTCTCTCTCTCTCTCTCTCTGTCCTCTTGCTGCAAACATCACAGGACCTCTGAAGTGGAAGCAGTTGCCATGACAGCAGATACCCCAACAAAGGTAAACAGCGGTGTGAGGAGGAGGAGGAGGAGGAGGAGGAGGACAGGGCAATGAAGAGGATGAAGGCACTGTGGCCACGTACAAAACACAACAGAACAGCTACTACCCACATCACTGCATCCAAATGTTCCACTGTTGTGCATTCACATCTCTAAACAAGCAGAATGCAGAGAGAAGGAAGGCGTAGAGACAATGGCAGAACAAGAAAGGCAGAGAAAGAGAAATAAACAGATAAACAGAGAGAAAGGAAGAAAAAAAGACAACATCAAGAGCCAGATGAAGGAAGAAATTCAAAAGAGAAGTCTAGTGAGAGCAGGAAAGGGGAACCAGACAGTGGACTAAAGAAATATGAGGTGATTTTTAGAGGAGCCCTTAAAACATCTGGCGTCTGAGACCCGCAGAGCACATGTTCCTCACGGTGTGTGTACATATGTGTGTGTGTGTCTGTGTGTGTGTGTGTGTCTGTGTGTGTGTGTGTGTGTGTGTGTGTGTGTGTGTGTGTGTGTGTGTGTGTGTGTGTGTGTGTGTGTGTGTGTGAGGTGTAAGGCAGAGAAGGAGAGACTGGTCTGGCAGACTGGATTGAGTAACACTCCAGTTACATCAGCTTAGCTGTATATTAACCCCTTTCCCGGACAGGCCCTTGGATGGGGGGAGGGAATTCTGGATAAAAGGAGTGTCACTGTGTTTTGTAATGTTGCCACTGTGTTTCGACATTATTTTTTGACTTTACCAATTCCCTAAAATAAAACGGGCATTAAAACAGCTATGTGTAGTCACATGGCCATATACTTTATAAAGGTTCTACAGAATAGTTTTACCATGGCATATTTCATTAGAGAGTGGCAGATATAACCAAAGTAACTTGAAACTCTGATAGCCCTGTCACATGAAATGCATTAAAATGCAAATTGTGAGTATTTAAATTACCGTTTAAGAGTGGGAGAGTTACTGCAATAAATGCCACTGATGCCATTTCCGCATGCCACATGCCAATTAATCTTCTTGCCCCTTAGTGCACCAGTGTCTAATCAGCAGAGCAGTGAAACCCGGATCAGATTACTACCATTAAAACAGGTCATTTTGCTAATTAGCAATATAATTCTGCAATTTCCCTCTGGTAATCAGTAATGTGAAATTGCAGCAGATATGGTGCTTATGTATGAAGTATATTTTTTATAGAGTTTTAGGACCAAGAAAGTTAAAAGCACTATTAAAAGCTTGTCGCCCACAGTCTGTACAAATTTTCACAGCGTCTTTCAACTGACAACAAAAAACACATTGGCAGGGCAGTAATTTTATGTTAATACACTAAAGTTGTCCTTGTATGCCCATGTAATGCTGAATGCAGTTGTCAAGGCAACCCACTTAGTAATACATAAAGCAATAGACTTCATTGTTTCCATATCGACTAAATGTTGATAATTGCCTTGAGGAACAAGTGTGCTTATTATCTAGCCACCTTGTGTGACTTTGCGGTCCTCTGGTGATCAGGCTATCGTCTGCTCTGTCTAAATTCACGAATTCTCATACCTGCTCAAGCACATTGGAGGCTTATTAGATCCTTTGCTGTTTGCTTCCCCAATACAGCTCACCATGACAGGAAGATGTGACAGCCATCTGATGTGAGATAAATCAGCTCTCCTTCAAGCAAAGTTCTTGTGTACAAGTGAGGAGGATAAGAGCAAGTCTCATCCGCATGACAGAAATGCCTCCCTTTTCCATAACCTGAAATAACTGGAATATATTGTTGAGATTCTGTCATCTTTGCTATTGGTCCCCATAGAGGAAATGCCTTTCTAATGTCAATCAGCACCACAAAATGGCTGCCATCCAGTGTAATACAGTGGTATGGAAAACAAGGGCCCCCATTCAAGCATACTGTAATTGCGAAGCTCATTTCAGAAGGCCACAGGCTTTTTCCAGTGGTGAGCCAGACGCTTTTCCGGTGGACTCACAATCTTGAAGGGAACTGTGGCAATTTGCATTGTTCTCTGTGCCTGAGCAGAAACCAGGCTGTGCATTTGCAAGCAGGTTTCTTGAAGAATGTGCAGCATCAACGGGCAAGCCCTCATATGTCGACACCTATTCTTGCCACCGCAAGACTTTATCGCGGCAGCCCCGGCACTCATCCGAAAGGGTTCACTCCAGGTCACAGCAGCCCCGCAGCAGAACAGGAAGTAGAATGCAGCCCCCACCCCCACCCCCATCAGTTGCATGGTAACTAATGGAATTCTGTTGAAAATGAGGGCCCAAGCTCAGAGCCGTGATGACTGCTGTGTTCCAAGCCCGGCTGTAGCGAGCCAGTGCCAATACCCCTGGAAACAGCCCTGGTGTGGTTCACATCCTGCACAGATGTGTGCAGCTCAGGCCTGGCCATTACAGAAGGGAGGCTGCTGGATTTTAAAACCAGGCTCTCCATGTCCAAGAGGCGAAAAGAGGTTCCAGAGCAAACAGGCAGAGTTTTCCGGAATGTTTCGTGAGACTGGAGAGAGAGGGAGAGCAAGCACATTAAGTAGAGCAGCAGACAAAACAGAGACCTTAAATCAATAAATACACACCCATGCTGTGTTTTATCTTGTCTATTGAACAGTTCTGTGGGAACTAAGAGGACTCAGGATGCTAAGTACAAAGTCATTTCTAATACTCTGACTTTTTAAACTTGCTCCTGGAAGCTTGTTATTTAGTATCTATGGTGGAATGTGCCCATTAATATGGAGCCATAACCACAAAACAGATCTCAAGAGCATTTGTATTTGTATGTTTTCCCATCTTTGTTTTTATCTGATAACACACTGCCAATCTGTTTACAAATGTTGTGCTGCATCCATGACTCATTTCGAGACACATTGGCTTCGGAGGTCTACTAAATCATAGTTTGGAAAGCCCCGCTATCTTTTAAGATTGTCTGTGAACTTTTCACATTACATTTTTTCCGATAAATGTTGCACAATCCCTCCCTATTTGCACTGCGTCCTGGGTGGATGTAACACATAAAATTAAAACTTTCACTAGGTGGCAACTTTAAGCAGTCACAGTCTTTCTCAGAGCTACTATGCTCAGCAGTTTTGTCCATAACATACAGTCCTTTCATGGCTGCTTGCATGTCATTTCAGTGAAAGCTCAGTCCACCACCTCAGCTTTTCCTGCTGTACGCTTTGGCTCCAAGTCTACCCAGACAGTCAACAGGGGATTGACAAACACATGATTGCCAAAGTCCAGGACTGGTCATCAGGATGAGCCTCCCTTCCTTACTGTTTCGAAACAAGCACATTTTTTCATCCCGGTAACACTGGAGACAAGTTTTCTGATAATCTAAATGATCTAGATTTCTGGAAAATCAGAACCAGTCTAGACTTCTGGGGAATAAGAGCTGGTGCAACATGAATGCCATAAATAAATAGCACATGCCGAGAGCATTAACACTGTTTGGATGAAGTGGTGTTGAAACAGCACACTGTCTCTGACTCACTGGGGACAGGGTAATAGACTGGGACCAGTGGCGGTTCTATAGTGTTTTACGCCCCGGGCGAGACCACCTCTCAGCACCCCCTCCCCCTCCAGAAACAAACACACCAAACATTACAGTTAAAAAAATACATTATTTAAAATGGTTACTAAATACATACCACAACCATTATTAAACAAAGATTTGTGCAATGACTGCAGACGGCTCTACATTCAGAATTAAAAGACAAAATATAGGCCTATAGGAATTCTACTGAAATACAGTTTTAAACTTAGTACAAAAAACTGCATATATAAATTAGGTTTATATAGGCCTACGTGTAAATCACTGGTAGCCTACATTGAAAATTCACTTTATTTTACATTTATAAAGGTTTCATATGGGAGAACAAAAACATTGTGTACAGAGTTTGAAATAAATACGAAGAGGGAAAATCTACGTAACAGTAAGATTGTTTCTTTTCATATTAGTTTCACCAGCAGATGTTGCCCTTGGCCTATGAACCTGCAAACCGACGAGAACTATGTACTTGTGACTGAGGGCAGCCGCAGCATAGCTAGCTAGCAACCTAAGGAAGAAAGTGCTAGTCTTATCCGAACGTTAACTGAAAACAGTCGAGTGACCATGATGAATTGCTTTCAAATATCCATATCCATATTTATATCCACAACCTAAACTAGCTAGCCAGCATCAATCATTTACAACTTTAATCATTTGCAACACTTGTTAACACAGTCTGAACATTGCTAGTAGCCTGGGAGCTAATGTTACAAAGTTTGTTGACGGTAAGGAGCAAGGGCTACAAAATGAACTTTTTATTATTATGATTTATTTATTTAAAACACTGTCTTATCTGCAAGCGTGAGATTCATCTCGCGTTCTATTCTTTTTTCCGCTCCCGACTTTAGATATCTTTTCAAGGCCCTGTCCAAACATTTGTCTGCCAAACTTAAACTAAGACTGAGCAATAATCGACCAGACCACTGAAAGGTGGGAGAGGGGGGCACCAGGAGGAGAATGGAGAAGGAGAGGAGCAAATTGACCTATGTTGCTTTTATATTGCTTAAAATAAATATTAACATGCTTTGCACATTTTTAAAATATCCTTACTAGCACGTACGTAGCCTATTGTGATGATTTTTTCACGAGCCAATTTTTTTGGTGGTGCCCCCACAAGCACTTGGTGCCCTACGCACGCTGCGTTATGTGCGTGTGCGGAGCTACTGCCCCCGAGACAGAGAAGACACGCTGCTTCTGTGCATGCCACCTTCTCAGCAAGCAAGGGCGCCTGCAGTTCGCCAGTGTGCCGATTGCAGCATTACAGGGGGCGCCAATGTGCCGATTGCAGCGATATGACAAACAGAGCTTTTTATTTTATTTTTTTCCCCAAGCGCTCCTGGCGCCCCCCACGAAATGGCGCCCCGGGCGGCTGCCCGGTTCGCCCGTGCCTAAAACCGCTACTGACTGGGACCTCATCACATTCTTCATTATGGTAAATGAGATAGGCCGTGAAAATGTATGCCCCCTTTCCAAATTAAGAGCTCTTTTCCAAAACGTTTAAAATCCATTTTAATTGTTTTCACAAAAAGACATTTATTTACGAACCTGCATACATCTTTCAGATATTTAATTTATCCTGTAAAAATTGTTTGTTGGATTAATTGTAAAATCTATCAATGTTGTTGATCATAGGTCTAAAGTTTATTACTATCCATTATTTTTGTATAAATACATTTTTGTTTTAAATAAATTAATTAAGAAACAGCATAATTATGTTTATTTACCACACTACTCATTAAACTAGGAATCTGGATCTTCTTTACTCTGACATACATTTTGATTCACCTCAATAATATAATAATATTACAAATAATATTATTAATAATACAATAATAATAAAAATACTAAAAAGCCTTGGCTGCATCAGAAACACCTTTGCTTCCAGAAGTGCCAGTACATCACACTTCTTTTTGCCCTTCACTGTTATGTGCTTTGAAGGTATGGCAAATTTTCTTTACTTCCATTATTGTCCACAGGTGTACCCTACCAACTTTTGCTACCAACCAACAGAATTATTCTCTTGCTCCTAATGTCGTGAGATTTTGCAGTTGGTTAAACTGGGGAGAGGGAACTTTAGAAAAATGTTTTCTAAATAAGGCAATAGGGAAACTTAAATAGCACATGGTTAAGTTGGAATTATCGCTTTGAAGTGAAAAAAAAAATTAGCAGAAGCAGGCATATCAAAACAAATCACACATCACTACAAATCACACATTGTTTAAGATCAGTAGCAGACTGTAGCGAAGGGGAGGAGAAGTCACCCCACCGGGATTCAAACCCGGGTCTCTGGGGTACCAAACGTGTACTTTGACTGCTACACCAAAGAGCCAGGCTCGTTGGTATGGCAGTCAGAGCACATCCACAACCCTAGTGATGGTCACTCCATCACACTACCTTCCCCTTTGGGAAGCGCAGCCATGCGCTTCACACACTCAGGTGTCCCTCACGCAATTGCTGCGCCTCCGATGACCTCACGGCAAGCCATCCCACTTCTGACACCATTTGTAGCGAAGGGGAGGAGAAGTCACCCCACCGGGATTCAAACCCGGGTCTCTGGGGTACCAAACGTGTACTTTGACTGCTACGCCAAAGAGCCAGGCTCGTTGGTATGGCAGTCAGAGCACACCCACAACCCTAGTGATGGTCACTCCATCACACAGACAAAAATGGTTTCAGTTTGGCTATGCTTCTGTGCTGATAAAAACTGCCCTTTACCACATTACTGACTTGGCTGTTAAAAAGCCAAGATTTCACATTGTACATGTAGACAGGGGGGTGAGTGTGTTTGTTAGGCGGGCTACAGAACTGGGGCGTCCAAATATTAAAAAGTCAGTTTTATTGTAATTTATTTGGAGAAAATGATTAGCCATGCAGGTTTTAATACCTAGACAGTTAAACAAGTTGGTCATAGGATATAATTCGTTGCTGCAGTGTCCATGTGCGTCACTCCAATCATAAATAAGATGCAGCCCAATAAACAGACTCTAAAAGACTGCAAGGTGTTTCACTTTGCTGTCAAGCTTTTTAATGCTGTATATCATCTCTTATGTATGTATTTATTTGTCTGTCTATTACTTTTATACTATTTATACTACTAATGCAATATTATTATTATTATTATTATTATTATTATTATTATTATTATTGTTGTTGTTGTTGTTGTTGTTGTTGTTGTTGTTGTTGTTATTATTGTTATTGTTATTAAACCTAATTGTATTATGCTTATTTCTTTATTTTCTCTGCATTGTTTTTTCTCTTTTTCTTTTTTTAAAATGTTTAAACTAGCACTGAATTAACTGCAGATCAGACAATAGGATAAAAGCATGTTCTATTGAAAACTTTAACTATGCTATCGAATGATTCTATTGGCTGAAGATCAGCCAATAGAATTAATCACAGCAACAGGTGACATCAGCAGTGGCATTTCTAAGATGGAGGCCATCAAAAAGCTCAGGAATAGGAGGGGCAGCGAATTGATGGCCAACATGGATGTGGTAAAGACAGGAGCCAGGACCACCAAAAAGAAGACACGTAGAGCTCAACTTGAGGCCTCTGGGTGGAAGCAGAGGAGGGAGGACCCTGAGGTGACTCGGAGAGAGCTTCAGGAGAAAATGAAAGCAATTCTCCTGGACTTCCAGGAGAAGCGTAAGGCTCAGAGGGTGAGGCAGAGAGCCCAGAGACCACACCCCATGGATATCACTAACCAGGGGGAACCTGTGACATTCATTGAGGACCCCAAGACTACTGTAGTCCCAAAGGGGCTGATTGAGGCACCAGTGAATACACACAAGGCCAATGTCCCAGGTACGAACACAAGGAACACACTGTAGAAGAAGGCAGCATAATTCAGTGGTGAATGAAAAGATGGCTAACCATATTTGTTTCTCCTACCTTTTCTGTAGCCTTGCTGTCCCCTTACGGGCAAGAAGGCCCACAGTGGGAAGTGGCAGGACATGATCCTGGAGGGCATGCCAGTGGACATGGACAAGAGTAAGTGAATCTGGGGGGAAATAGTAATAGAATACTATACAGAACACAGCTAGTTCATAAACTTGTATAATCAACATGTTTAAGATGTGATCTGTAGTTGATTATGTGTTCATTTCATGGTTTTTTGTAGGCAGCGTGCCAGTGAAGGGTGCCCATACTGCAGCCTGCTGTCCCCTCAGGGGCAAAAAGGCTCACAGTGAGAAGTGGCAGGATGTGGTCCTGGAGGGCATGCCAGTTTTCCAGGCCAACATGGACAAGAGTAAGTGAATCTGGGTGAAAATAGTAATAGAATACCACACAGAATACAGCTAGGAGATAAACTCAGTGAAAAAATATAATATTGTATGATATAGTACAATCAATGATGTGATGATTTAAGATGTGATCTGTAGTTTATTTGTGTTCATTTTATTGTTTTTTTGTAGGTGGTGTACCAGTGAAGGGTGCCCATACTGCAGCCTGCTGTCCCCTCAGGGGCAAAAAGGCTCACAGTGAGAAGTGGCAGGATGTGGTCCTGGAGGGCATTGCAGTGGTAGAATACAAAATTATTAATATTACAAATTATAATCAACAAATGATTTAAGATATGATGTGTGATTGATTATGTGTTTGTTTTATTGCTTTTTGTAGGCAGCATACCAGTCGTGGAAGCCATTTCTGTAGCCTGCTGTCCCCTCAGCGGCAAAAAGGTGCACTGTGACAAGTGGCAGGATGTGGTCCTGGAGGGCATGCCCGTTGTCCAGACCAACATGGACAAGGGTGAGTGAATCTGGGGGGGAAAACAATACAATATTATCAATACAATATAGTATGATCAACACTACATAAATCAGCTTCAGTGCTTTAGGATGTGATCTGTGATTGATTCTATGTTTGTTTCATTCTTTTTGTAGGCTGTGTGCCGATGAGTTCATGTCGCTAGAGTCAAAAGCCTCTAAAAAATGCACTGCGCAGAATGGGAAAGGGTAAGTGAACTTGCTAAAACTAGTAAAACTACATGCTGCTAATATTTTGAGTATGCCCAGGCTGTGAGACCAGAATAGCAAGCAATCTACAATACTATACAATACTACCAATTTTTTTCAATTGGTAACTGTGCCTTATGTCACATAAGTGGTTATTTTATGGCAGACCCCATAGATATAACTTTGGTTAATGCAATCAAAAACTATAAAGAATGGACATCTTGTGTTTCATTTTAGACAATTTCAACAGTCCAACTCTCCCTGGGTTGGGAAATTGCCTCCAAACTGGTGAAGAGGTCAATGCACAGATTCAACCAGTGATGGAAACAAGGGCCTCTGGTTGGAGCCAGAAGTGCCTTACCCTAGGATCACTGGAAGAGGCCCAGCATGTGATCGAGCTCAACCAAATGGTTTATGGAAACCAATGGAACATCTTTGATCTTAGTGAGTTAAACACTAATATTAGAAAAGTACATGGGGTGGTTGAGGTTCTATCTAGGGCACAGCACTTTGACAAAAATGAACACTACTGACACTAACTAATGGCCTTTATGATGTCTTGAAAATGTTACAGGGCGTCCGGCCATTGGCACAGTGAATGGATGGGCACAGAAAAGAACCTCAGCCTTCGCCCCCTATGAAGAAATCAACACCTTCCAGAAGCACCTTACCCTAAGATCAGTGGAAGAGGCCCATTATGTGATCGAGCTGAAACAAATGGTTTATGGACACCAGTGGAACATCTTTGATCTCAGTGAGTTAAACACTAATATTAGAAGAGTACATGGGGTGGTTAAAGTTGTCTTACTTAGGTTAAAAAAGACACATTAGGAATCCCAGTATTGTCCCAACCAGAGTTTAAATTGGGCTGGAACCTTCTGGAGCTCAGCGCCCCCTCCTTACCTCATCAATACAGCCAGCCAGAGCTGAGCTCCCTCTGCTACAGTATTTATAGTAATACAATAGAGTGAGATGTTGATCACTGTGAGTAAAGAAGGACTCCACATCCATACAAAAGGTGATTTAAGAACTACTCCCAACCTATCTAGGGCACAGCTCTTTGACAAACAATAACACTCCTGACACTAACTAGCAGTCTTTCTCATGTCTTGAAAATGTTTCAGGGCGTCCAGCCATTGCCGTAGTGAATGGGCGGGCAGAGAGAAGTTTCCCCTATTTCAGCCCCTATGAAGAAATTAACAGCTTCCACGCCCACTTGACCATGGGTAAGCCAAAGATACAACCTAATGAAAGTATTCAATCCAAACTAAGGCATGCATGTGATGTTTTTGTGATTGTTGTTTTTACATATGCTAATTTGGTGAACTGATTAAATTCATGCATGAACTATATTACATTGTGGCACAGGATACGGGGTATGGGATGGACATCTGGCCCAGCATGACACCCGCTGTCACCAGGAGTTAGGCAACAGGAGCCTACTCCCACATCTAATAAAAACTTTCTCTGATTAAAAATGGGGGATTCGGGGAGGGGGTTGCTGACATAGATAGCATCTGGGACCAGATACTGAGGGGGTGGGGGCGGTGGGGTGGTTATTTTGATTATTGGGCAGTTGGGTTTATATACATATAGTGTTATAATATATAATGTTCAGTATTATTATTAGTACAAATACCATTATTAAAGTATTTTACCCAGCAACAAAAATTGTGCATTGTACTCTTTGTTTGCCTTTAGTCTTTAGTCTTTAGTACTCCAGTACTACATATGTATGCTCCTGAATGGCTAATCCACATCCACATCTAAGCCATCTAAGCCGCATATACACTATCGTGCAGAGAATTGGGGACTCGAGTCGCACTTAAGTTACACAAACAAAGACCTGTGACTTCACTTGGACTTGGCCTCAATGACTTGAGACTTGACTCGGACTTGGGTGCTGCGACTCGTAAACAATGTTCATTTCATGGAATTATTTATTTCATTATTTTGTTCATTTCGGTTTTTACAAAGTGTCCTGGGAAAACTGAAAACAGACTGCATATTCCCTCCCTTGATATTGCGTAAAGCATCATGGTAAACTCACGATAATGAGAATCATGCTCTATCTAGGATGCAGCCATCTTGTATTCACAGAGTAAATGTATGCAGTGTTTTTTTCATTGGGATTGTTGCAATGATTTTGGACATTTCTATGAAGTCTTAAAGGTTCAGTTTGGTTTAATACAGCATAAGAACACCTTGGACAAGGCAGGGTATTTTTCCCTCTTGAATGAAGAATCATCCACAGGAGAAAGAGAGGCTGGGGTGTCATCAGGTTGGTCTGTTAACAAATAGGAAATTTGACAGATAATGATGATGATGGTATTATCATTATTGTTATTGTTATTGTTATTGTTATTGTTATTATTATTATTATTATTGCTAATGGTCAATGCTAAAAGCAAGATCAAGTCCATCTGAGTCTAAATGCATAAGATCCTCCATCCTCCACTTTGGCTTTGCCTAATATACATCTCTGTAGAAGAACATATAACAAAGATATGTTAGTGGAAACTGGCATTCTATGGTAACATTAACAGTAAACAACTGACTAAAGGGTCGTTTGAAGATTGTATGAAAATTATAATTGAAATAAACAATTAAATAAGACATTTACCTTCAGATTGATCCAGATTGATCAAGATTGTGATTCATTCAGAAATCTGGATGCTTCCCTACTCGTGCAGTGTTCAGTGTCTTTGGACATAATCAGGAGTAGGTCAAAGAAGAGATCCTATGTGTCAGTAGCTTTAAGGGCAGCTCCTGTTCAGTAGTCATAAAACACTTTTATGTACCCTCTGTACTTTTTCATTTTTTGGATGAGTTGGTGAACTTGAAAGTCCTGAGCTGACCACCCATAAGCTCTAAGAGCACCCTCTTGATTTGCTGTCTGGTCCCTTGCATTAGATCTACGGACACAACTTGTTGGTCTGTAATTTGGCAAGTAACCTTGAGATCAGCATTGTGACTAAGCAGCAATACTCTTCTATTTTCAAAAAGGGCAGGGAAATATCTGTGGCTGTATTATCAGAGAGACAGAACTGTATAAGGTGTGTTCAAGGTTAGATTTAAAACTAGATGGTCTGCTACTGGTGGGTTTTGTCTGTTGACTGGGAAGGTTTTTTTCCAAAATAAACCTAAAGTATGATTGAAGCAAACGCCTGAGTGCCTCTTTGGCAAAGTCACAAAGCTTTTCGAGGCAGCATCATTCTTCTTTTGTCTTTTGTCTCATGTTTGTTTTCCTTCATGTGAAGCACATAATCTGATGAGATTTTACCAGCAATTCATGAAATGACTTAAGGAGCTGTCTTTGCAAGAGCTCTCCAAGACAAAACTCTTGATGGGATCAGTGAGTTTTTTAGAGAATGTCTGAGCACCTGGCAGTGCATCATATATCTTTGAGAGGCTTGGTGATTGTGAGGGAGGTGGTGTGCATGGTTCAGAAATGACAGGGCATTTATCTAGTTGGACATTACTGCCCTCAAGCATAGCAGCTGCAAGATGTTTTAATAGCTGCACTTCTTTTTTTTATTGGGTCATTGAGCCCTGATTGCCCAGAATGAATAGAAGCATCCATACTTCATACAGCTTCTTTTGTAAACTTTTGCTGCTTAGTCTCATCCAAAGCAAGGTTTTTGGAGAAAAAGTTGTTCACATTCGCTTGTAAGTTTTGAAACATTCCACATGTTTTGGACCAGACAGTCAAGGGTGTTGCACATTTTGTTAAGCTGTCTAAGGTAATTAATGCCTCTGAGCCAGTACAACTCTTTACAGACCTAATTAAGCCTTTACTGACTTCTTGGATTGCTTCATTTTCACTTGAGAGGTTCTGCAAAGTGGCAGTTAGGAGTTGCATAGAGGCTGCACTGGATCTAGTGCTGATATTGTTTAAGGCCAAGATGTGTTGTCACTTTTGTGGGCGTTGGTTAAATGTGTCAAACTCTCCAACTCTGACATAATGCCTCCCACATTCTGGATTGGCCATTCTGCATCTTCTTCAGACACTTTTGACTTGTACACTGTAATGATTTCACCAATTACCTTCTTTATACACGAGTCAACAGCCTCCAAATCAATGTCTTTGACACTGCCTGAGAAATAAATCTGTTTTTCCTGGGAGTCTCCTGGTAAAATGGGTTCGATGGGAACAGTGTCCTCCAGCTCCTTTACACCCTCTGCTTCAACACTGCTTTTCCAGTCTTTTTTCATTGGAGTTTGTTGTTTGTTGTTGTAGTTTGCCTCCCATGCAGCAGCACAGATGAGCATCAGGTGCACTTGTCTAGTCCTCTACCTGATCAGCTGTCACTAACAAAAGACTTTCTGAAACACACTGCTAGACAACCTTGACTGTGACTTCCATTGTGGCCTTCAGTATCTCAGGGAATGAGGTTTATGATTTGCAGTTTGGCTGGGGTGATGGAGACCTTCAGGAACATACAAAGAAACAAGTCAGTAATGATCTGGCTAGAGCATTTCTTTGAAAAGGTGTCTCCTTTAGACAGATTAGCTGAACTGAAATTCTGTTTTTTTCTGTTTCTGTTATCCATTCAGATAAGAATATATAGTGTAAATGTATACAATTCTGTATTTCTTACAATGAGCACAATTTTCATGGGACTTAAAATATTATAAACCAGTGATATGTACAAATTCTCTTCTGTATGCTGGGTTAAATTTAAGTGTGGTTAATAAGAGACCGAAAAAAACCCTCTTTGCACTGGAGAAATGACTAAAGTGTTAAGAGATCTGCCAGCAGATTTGACCTTCTACAGCTTACGCATATATGCTGGGATAATGACCTTCATGAAGCTCAGAGTCACAATTGTCATAATGGCCATGCATGTGGCCAATGTTAGTGCGTTCTACTAGTTCTACTAGTGTGTAACCTACTCGTCAGGGAGATCCTGGGCATATTTGCTAAGAAGAGAAGACTCATGCTCCTTCCAAAAAGTCTGGATTGTCTGATGATAATTTAGGAGGCCAAGATTGACCTGTTTCATGGTGCAAGAATAGGCCTAAGTCAATTTAAATACCTATGTGCAATGTTTTCAGTATGTTAATATGACTAGCTATACATCTGAATAACTGTGCTGTAAATCAATGTATGGCTTAACATGGCAATAATACATTTTATTTATAAGCACCTCTCATAAGACCCAAGGGCACAGTACAGTTTAAATGAAGATAGTACATAAACACTAAAGGCTCTGTACAGAAACAGAGTATAAGGACATAAGAACATGTCAAAAAAAGTCTAAATGAACCAATATATCTCTCTCAGCTTTGAAATTCTCTTTTCTGATTGGCCAATTAGGTGGGCAGTAACTTTCTAGGAAGAGGATATCTTTGACGTAGACCTCAACAAAAGTTATATCATTATTCTATGTCAATGCTGTTATGGAAAGTAACCATATCAACTTCAGTGGCCAAATTTACGCTTAAATGACAATTTATTCCATACTTTTTCCTGACCAATGCTATAGAGTACCAGATCAATGTTGGCAGTTTATGCACATTTACACAATTACTAGAATTCTTAGAATTTATTATGAAAGAAATTGTAGATTAAAATATTCCCTTGATGTCAGCAGGAGACAAGTGGATTGGGATAACAGCCATTGAGGTGACCTGTTCCATGGAAATAAGGACTTGACGGAGGGAACTCCACTCTTTGTGGTGTGCTTTATATTTCATATATAAAATACTATAAATATAAATTCTTTTGTTACCTTGTATCTACACCACCACTACCACCATACAGCCCCTTGGACATGTTTCCCTCCTACCCACACTTCTGACACCACATAGCTCCTTGCCCACCTTTACCCCCTTCCCACATGATGCACTGCCTTGACAAGTAATTAGTACTTAATAATACTATAGAAGTTAGATTTAGCTCGGAATTTTCTGTGGTCATATAGACAGTTCATACCTCACAGTTTTGTTATTTTAGTGTAGTCACTTTAGATAAAAGTGGCTGAAATATACATAAACAAAGTTGTTATTCTCAAATACTGTATGCAGAAGGCCTACTGAACACATGGTTTTGACACCTGTCCATCTGCCTGTCTGTCTGTCTATCTGTCTGTCTCTTTTTCTTTCTCTCCAGTTCCAAACATTACAAAGTGCCCCTCAGACCTATCATTTTTTATGTATATTGAATGATGTGATATAATGATATGTAATTACGTGCTGTAATTAAGTAAATAGATTAGTCGCATTAGCGCATGATAAAAAATCACCATGCACTCTGGTTTCAGTGGCTTACAAACGAAGAGTTTGCATTTGCACAAGCTTTAATTTATTGAATCTAATTTCCAGGTCATGCATTTTTTTTTTCTCACACATCTGTAATAATGAGGATAGAACTGCACCTAATTCAACAAAAGGTTCAGGAATTATGGCCACTGCTGTAAGAACTGTTTATGTTCTATAAAGGTCTGCATATGCCATGTGTTTAAATGTGTTTAATTTGCTGTGTGACTGGGTACCAGCATGATGCACAGCATCACGAAAGTTTTCCATTTGTCTCAGTGCGACTCAGTGTGACTGAGCAGCAGTGCTGTCAGATCCCAACCTGAGAATTTACATTAACAAAGTCTGACTTCAGAGAAAATGCTATTTAAAATACAATCCAAACCATATTGTGTGATATTTACTGTGTGGTGGGGAGGGTGTTGCTAATTTCATATGTCCAGTCACTGTGCACATGTATTCACAATCTTAAAGGCACACTGTCATTGAAGTGCATGCACACACCTCTATGCTAACCCACACTCAGCCACACGCAAGAAACACAACTAAAACTCTTTCCCTCTCTCTTCCTGTTTGTAACACACAAATGTTTTCCATGTTTTTTGGGTATGTCTGTGTCTTCTCCTGTTCTCTTTCTCTCTCTCTATCTCTCTCTCTTTCTCTTTGTACCTTGTTATTCAAAGTTGCTTTATTTGCATAGCTGTTGACATATAGTGCTGCCAAAGCTTAAAGAACAATAAAGTATCACATAATTTGCAAAATAACATTTGAGTATTAAAAACCAATGGGGGAAAAAGGAAATGGAATAGGGAACAGGGGAGTGGGGTAAACAGTAGCATGGGAAGTTGTTTCAGATGCAAATAAGTATACACACATACACACACACGCGCGCACACACACAACCCATCCACACACATACATATGAACAGTTCAAATGGTTCAACTTGTGGATTAACATGGCTCTCTCTCTCTCTCTTTCTCGCCCACTCCCTCACTCTTATCTTGGAGAACCGTGGTGGTATTTCCTGCCCAAGCCAAGAGCTCAAGGTGGCACAGGATGAGTTCTGTTTCCTACAATGGCACACCCACAACCCACACACACGCACACACACACACACACACACACATGTCCGCACACACACACACAACGCCCGAACCAACCCTTCTCCCTTAAGCACACATTAAGATTTGTCATGGGTGTGTAAGTGTGTGTGTGTGTGTGTGTGTGTGTGTGTGTGTGTGTGTGTGTGTGTGTGTGTGTGTGTGTGTGTATACAAAACAACACACACAAGCGCACGCACACACACTTGTGAGCACGCACATGCTCATACACACACACACACACACACACACACACACACACACACACACAAACAGTATGTAGAATCCCTCAATGTCCATCAGCCTTCCCTCCCTTTTCTTTGGCATCCAACTGGGCTCTGTCCACCAGTTTCTGCTGTCTCACTACACGTAATGCAAAAGCAATTAAAGAGAGATTGTGGAAACAAACGGTGAATAAAGACCATGCTTCAATGCATGGTGCAATGTTTTCCCAGTGGATGCAATACTGCAAGGACACGCTTTTACTGTGTCAGTCAGAGATGTTAAAGAGACACTAAGACACAACTAGCTCATAATTGAGCACAGTCCCAACTCTGCAGGGAAACTTTGTTATTTCTTAACATTACTTGTAGACACCTTTGACACTCCAATTAGGAGCAAGCTAATGAAACATTTCCAGGGAGTTGACTGGTAAATAAAGAAAAGTTTTAAAAAAGAAAAGAAACAGTCTTCCTCTCAGAAAGCTGCCTTACTCATGGCAAGACAACAGTCAGAGGAGCTATGGGGTGAGGTTATTGGTTCAGAAGGGAGGTTGTTACTGTCATTCTGCTCACAAGTCACATAAACAAGCATTAGTCTGGCAACCCCTTTGCACCAGTGGTCAGGACACTTATGCTCCTTTCAGATCAACAGGGCTTAGACCCTCCTCTTGTTTACAGTTATAGTCCCTGAACACAACACACACACACACACACACACACACACACACACACACACACACACATACACATACACACACACACACACACATCCACACACACATTAAAAACTGTTACACCACACACACTCTTACACCATACACACAGATATTTACACATACATACACAAACACACACACACATTTACAGTGCACGCACACATAAATACACACACACACATACACACACATACACCAACACCACACACACACATATGAACACACACACACACACTTGAGCATATAGTAAAAACATGTCCCAATAAAAACATATACTCACACACACAAACAGAGAATGCACACATTTACTGTAAGTGGATGCCTGCAGTGCCCCACTGCCCCAGGCCCAGAGGTTCAAAGACATACTGTGCCGTCTGCCTCCTATTATGGACAGAGCTGGTTTATTTGATGAGGTTGCATGGAGAAGCTTGGAACACATTTAGGACATATTTCTTTTTGCAGTGGGCTTTTCCCATGGGAAATGGACAGTGAAACACACACACACACACACACACACACACACACACACACACATATATATATATACATATGTAAGTATGTATATATATATTGGGGAGGGGGTTAATTCTGCAGCTGTTTGTAAATAAGCCAGTTCTAAAATGGAAGGAGGGGGTAGGCCAGCGGTTTCTAACATGCACTGTAGCTGAGGCATTATTAGATGTGGGTTTGTTGGAGGAAGCATGATCACAGGGGTTTGGCAGGGGCCTGCTGGAGAGCTGCCGTGCCTTGGATGCGAACTTATTTCCACTGCAGCACACGCCCTGAGTGTTAGCGCGGTGTGCTGCACAAAGCCTTCACTGTGCGCCCTGTGCCGCTGCTCTCACAAGGCCTCAACTCAGACCAAAAGCTTCTTGGCTGGGGGTGATGTGTGAACAACACCTGTTTCAGTGGCTGCTCTGTTACATACAGTATGGTCTGCTGAACTGATGTAGATGTAGTTTAATGAGTTATGTGTTCAGAGTTGCAGGCATCATGGTGCTGCAAGGGTCTTAAATGAGGCAGGCTTTACTGCAAGAGGCATTAAATATCAAAACATAATTTTCATCATTTTCATTATTGATTGGTAATTCACATGAAGACTCCTCTTTGTATAAATGTACTGCATACTTTTCTACCATCCCTTCAAGATAATCTCTCTCTCTCTTCTCTCTCTCTCTCTCTCTCTCTCTCTCTCTCTCTCTCTCTCTCCTGTTCATTCTCTCTGACCATGCACTCCTGTTCACTCTCTCTGACCATATATTTTGAATTTGGTATGTGCTCCAATGTGGAGGGGAGAGGGGTCCCTCTGCACCAAAGTCCCGACCAAAAACCCATCCCCTGTAATCAGTGCGTTTGGTTTGGTGAGTGGCAAGGCCACCCCTTGTTCCTCCTTCCCGGAGGAGCCAATGACAGACTGAAAGGGGGACAAATTACAGAAGGGCTCCATGCCAGAGGCCCAACTCTGTGCATAATCCTCTTGAAACAATTAGCCCTCATCAGTAGCTCTCTCTCTTTCTCTTTCTCTCTCTCTCTCTTTCACACACACACACACACACACACACACACACACACACACACACACACACACACACACACACACACACACTGTTTTTTCTCCTGTCTTACCCTCTCCCTCACTTGCTCTTAATATCCTTCACTCTCTGTCACTCTCTCTCTCTCTCCCTCTCTCTGGTGTTTTCCCTCTTTCTAAGTCCTGTGAAGGATAATTAGCCTTAATTAAATGACATGGAATGTTTGCCCCGCTGTGGGAATGAGTAAGTGGTTGGGCTTTGGGAGGAGGATGAGGAGAAGATGGGGCTAATTGATCTGTTAATTAGGTCTCTGTCTTTGTGCACACAACTAAGATGTTGCTATCTGCCTCTGTCTATATGCATTTAGCCAAGGCTTCTTCAGTGTTTGTTGGTATATTCTTCTGGTATTTGTCTACTTTTAAACTTAAGTGTCTTTCTGAAACTCTCAAGTTTTCGTAGTGGTAATATGGACATCCCATTTCCAAGTCAACAGGGCAGCAAAACACTATATATTGGTGTAAAAGATAAGATTTAAAAGGTTAAAAAGATCATTACACTGAGCAATATGGGCTTAGGTATGAAAAAAACAACATGTGAGTGAAGGGCTTGCCACCATTCTTTTCAAGGCATCTGTCAAAGTGGTCCAAGTCTCTGTAGACAGCAGCATCTGGCAAATGACAAATAATATGTAAAATCAAGAAAGATACAGTACATATCCACTCGTGTGGCATGTCAATGCATTTCTAATGGCACCCATCAGAAAGAAAGATGGCAACATCAATGTAATGTAAAACCCTCCAACATACTCAGTATAGAGGTGTCATTCAGTCACTAAGGTAGGAAAGCTCTGTAACAACAGTCTGTACCAAAGGCCTGTAGCAAAGCCAACTGTAGTCAATCACACAAGCCCCAACGCTTTTCAGAAGAAAGTCATTTACAAATTGTTCCATTCTAGTTCCACTGTTTCTAGTATTTGAGAGAGATATTAATATCATACCATATCATTAATGTAACAGCAGGAATGTACTTGGAGTTAACTCTTTCTAACCAAATAAGACAACTGACCATTGAAAGTTGTTATAGGATATATAAACCCCTAATTATTTAACAGCCACACACAACTACAGACAGAATTGTGTTGCTGATGAATTCTAACAAAATTCTAACACAGTTTACATGAAATGTAACTCAAGCTGCCTCTTTAGTTCCTTATTCCTGACATGGAATTGCTTGAAGGAATACGCCACCCCCAAGTAAAATTGAGTCTCTACCTGCAGTCCCTACAGTTGGATAAGTGATCAGAAGCGTTTTCTAGCAGACCCAGCCATTGTCCGAATCTGGCAGCACTGACCTTAGCTTAGGTTAGCCTAGTCGTTGTGTGTTGATGGAAGTTGGGGGTTGGGGGTTTCCAGGTGCTGCGTGGTGTCTTCGCACCTTTCAGCCGTGCTTTGCATGTGCTTCGCCACGGAATATAGTCAATTTTACCTGGGGGTGGCGTATTCCTTTAAAGTGCCTATAGTAGTGCCTCTCTCTCTCTCTCTCTCTCTCTCTCTCTCTCTCTCTCTCACACACACACACACACACACACACACACACACACACACACACACACACACACACACACTCATTTAGCTCGATATCTCAACCTATAATGTAATAGTAGTAACAGTCCCCCACTCACCAGTATTACATAATAGTAGTGGAGCAGTGGTAGTCTCAGCATCTATTAAATGATTGGCAGGGTTCAACACTAAAATGTTGGCTCCCTGTCACTCAAATGCAGTATCTTCTAAATCCCACAAACTATGCAATAGTAAGAAATATTTAGAAATGTTATTTATAATGTAAGAGATATTTTTAAGTGTTATGATGTTTATGTCAGGAAGAACATTAAACACACATGATTTTTAAAAAGTAGTAAGCAGTAAAGGATTTACATGTAAAATTCATGGAAATGCATTTCATCATATTAGAGTGAAACAGTTGTTGAGACAAACTCATTGAAATGTGTTTCATCATATTGAGACATAAAATTTGCTTAATAAACAGTTTTTCACTTTTACTGGAGAACTTCCAGGAACAGAAGTTGATCTGGGAGCATCAAGTCATCGTCTAGACTGTCACCTGACTGACTGGCATTCAACTGACATTCCACTACAGCTTTGATTGAACACAGCTTGTGTTACTCTCCCAGTGGACATCAACAATACAGTGGACAGTATACAACAACACAATCAATACACAAATGAGATGGAGAGGGAATCTGGACAGGAATCTGCAGATGTATAGAAATATGGGTGATAAACAGATGATAATATGACTTTTTATGTCTTTTATTTTTGGAGACATGAAAAAATATATGTACACACTCTCATAAAAACTCTTTATTTCCTTTTCCCAAAGTGTACTTTTAAATTTTAGCTTATACAGTCCCGATGATTCCCAATGTAAAATGTTAAGCTAGGTAACATTGGCTGTAGTTTCTCTGTAACACCCAGGGGAGGCAGTGTTGAGAAAGTGTTTCCTGTGATGGTGCCTGAAAAATAGTCAGTTCTGTGCAGGATATAAAGTAATGTTTTTACTACTTAAAGCATTTTGTTTCAGTGGCTGAGGCTCAGGCTGACAGCAATCATTTCAGACTCATTCCTGTGGAGTGCAAAACAACTTTCCCTTTCAAATCCCACACTAAAGTGTGACAGCGCATCTCACCTCAACAACCTGTGCAATCACTTGATAACAAGAGGTAGACCCTGTCACCAAGGATGCTGATCTTTTCAGGGAATGGCACACATAGCTTGGCCTCCTGAGATGGGCGATAACATCTGGGCTTTAAGTGAGAGAGAGAAGAAGACACGAAAGAGGTGTGTGGGGGTGGGGAGTCCCCATGCAAAGCAAAAGACATTCATCACTTTTGTGGCATTTCTCTCGCTCGTCAACCTTTTGGGGCCTCCATTTTCTCGGCTCGTGTGTTTTCTGAGCAAACACACAGAGAGCCTGTGGAGCTCACAACTGCCTTGTACAACGCACAGCATGACGAGCTCCTCTTCTGCCTGGTCACTAATCCACTCTAAATGTAGACATCTCTTGCTACATGTGAGACAAATCCATCAGAAGCTTCCTTGTCTGTTTAAGAGCTCTCACAAGGGCAGGGCTCTTACTGATCTCACAGATATGGATACAAATATTGGATAAAAGCGTCTGCCAAATGCAATGTAATGTAATGTAATGTAAAGTATGTGTGTGTGTGTGTGTGTGTGTGTGTGTCTGTGTCTGTGTCTGTGTGTCTGTGTGTGTGTGTGCGTGCATGTGTGAGAGAAAGCATGGGAGAGAGAGACAGAGAGAGAGGGGGGGGGGGGGGCAGAGAGAGTAAAAGAAGAGATGTACTAAGCTATGTACTATTTTCCAGTGTATTTTAAATCTAATAGAAATTAACATGTCTTGGGTAGATGCTTTAGCAACCATCATCACTGCAAGACAAGAGTATGTTTTTAGGTATAGTTTCATATGTTAAGCCAGTGTACTCAAAACAAAATTGTCTGATTGATCCTTGTGGTGCTGTCCTTGCCTGTTCTGTGTATGGGCTCAAACTCATCACTATACCACACAGCTTAGCTGTTGATATCAAATATCAACATTCTCATATACGCATATGTCTCTTGTAACATATCTAAACACTGCCACAAAGAACACCCAACTATAAACTGATTCGTAGGCATATTGTGCATATTTTTTTCCTTTTCACCTTTTCATTTGGTTTGTGGGTTAGTCACTTAGAGGTCAGAAGGTGACAATGAAATGGTGACATCATGGCTAGAGAATGTGGAGTAAAAACATATGCTGGTCATTTTAAGACATAGAGTCAAGATTTACTGGCCTGACTGTGGACATAACCTCTTGGTCTGTTCAATCAAACAGCCACTTAACACAGCAAGAGTTTGCAATATTTTTCAGTAGCTTAATATGTTACTTTTCATGACAGTATGGTAGCTTTTTGGGTAGTTTAGGTAGACAGACAGACAGGCAGACAGACAGACAGACAGACAGACAGACAGACAGACAGACAGACAGATAGATAGATAGATAGATAGATAGATAGATAGATAGATAGATAGATAGATAGATAGATAGATAGATAGATAGATAGATAGATAGATAGATTGATTGATTGATTGATTGATTGATTGATTCCTTTATCTTTTATGTTCCTTCTTCCTTTATCCGTTTAAAGTCCCTAAATGCTAATAACCTTTGAATGAAACTATATAATGAACTAGAGTTCAGCATTTTTCGTGTGATCAACAGTACACAAAACTTGCTTAATAAAAAATGAATTAAATGTTCTTTACTTCCCATTACCATGTCTTAAAATGGACACGTCTTTTTTCAGAAGTGTCGCTTACCGTCTAGTCCATATGCTCCCATTTGGAACTTAATGACAGGTTTGAAATGCACCAAGCCGCAAACAGGGAGGCGGGCGGGCGGTTACGAGAGGGGCAGAGAGCGAGCGAGAGTCCTGCCCTTTTTCAAGATTTCCTGTTTCACTGAGAGACGTATAAGTGCGTGTGACTGAAAACTTGAAGTTCAGCCTCGTGCGAGAGCTTCTCAAACCGGAGAGGCTGTCACAACAATAAAACAGAACATGTTGGAAAAATACGTTTGTTAACCTCTCCTCTAAAGACTGAAACGGCATCTATAGGTATTATTGATTCTTCGACAAATTGATGAGAAGACGAGGATTACCAGCCTTCAGATGGAGCCGCTTCGCCTTTCCGCTTTTTTGTGTGGACTGCTATTCCTTAGTGGTGTTGGTGGTGCTAGTAGCTTCCTTCCAGTTTCAGGTAAGATAAGTTCTCCATTAATTTCTTCATTTTTACTGCCTGTGTAAATTGCTTTGTATATATTTCTGATACACTCTGCATCACACCTCCTTCAACAATAGTCTCTAAAATTAGAAGTCTAACTTTTGGCAGCAGGTGCCCTGTGCGATTTACTGAGCAAGTCAAAATCCCTTGCGTAAACGCGCACGAGATTGTGTGGAAACATCTGTTTGGAAAGTTTGGAGCGCACCATTATAATTACACAGGTTACTGTATCTACAAAATGTACAAAGTGCATTTAGCCGTGTGATGCTTTAGTTGAAGAGGATGAACTTGAATGCATACTGTCTGTCAGACTGTGGCGTAACCTTATAACTAAAGTTTTTTTTTGTTTGCTTGTTTTTTGTTTATTTCAGTTGGGGTAAAAAGATATATGTGCTTTATCTTTAAGAAAAGCGGCTCGTTGATCTTACTGTATCCTGTTATAATGGAGGGCCTACATAGTACAGATGTGAAGATGTGATTTTTCGTTTGACTTTTATCACTACTTACGACATGACCTTTCAGTAGGCATTCTGGCAATATTTTAGAGATGAAAAAGACTCCTCCATAGTTAGCCTACCAGACGTCTCCATTTAAGAGGCACCATGGTTCTCGGTGGCTTCTTATTTACCGTAGCGCATCACACTCTGCAATTATGACTTGGCAGAGTGTCAATTCACCCTGACCAAAGACCGCCCCCGTTTGAGGTAAAATGACATACCTGTTAGTGTGTGTGTGACTTTCTGTTGATATAATTATGTGATGTGCACACTCCCACCATCAAGTCGGGGATATATTTACGTATTTACGGATATACAGTAGATGTAGTGGGCTGCTGTGGCAATAGCAGTATAATAAAACATTTGCCTATAAGTGATTGTTTGCCTGTTAGTCCACATTTTAATGTCGTCTCTCAGAAGCCCTTTGTCTTTGTCCAGGATGAGTTGTTCATATGTAATACCTTATGTATGAATCACTCACAGCCTCAAGAACCTGGTTGGGCCTCCCACTGAGGCTTGTTTAGTCTTGCTGGCCTGTGGTGTTCTCTCTCTCTCTGTCTCTCTGTCTCTCTGTCTCTCTCTCTCTCTGTCTTTGTCTCTGCCTCTCTCTGTGTCTCTCTCTTGTCTCTCTGAAATATTCACTCACTCATTATGTAGTGCACTATGTAAGGGACAAAATGTCAAAATGTAATGCAATGCAATGTAACTCACACCCTATGTAGTGAACTACATAGTGAACAAGTGAACATTTTGGACACGACCTTTATCTCTCTCTCTCTCTCTCTCTCTCTCTCTCTCTCTTTCTCTCTGTGTCTCTCTGTCTTTCTCCTTCCCTCCCTGCCTCTTTCTCTCCTTTGGGGTTTGTAGGCATCTGAGTGCCGTGAGCAAGTGTGTATTTTCTATTAAAGGCACACTGCTAACCACAGGTGGAATGGAATTCATGGCATTTCTTCATTTCATAACTCAGTATACACATGATACCCAGTGTCAGATTTTGTATTAGCCTTAGCAATAGCATAACTGAAATTGCATAGGCGCAAGATGCACCCAGATTAATAGTGACACCTCCATACACTGACAGAATAGTTGGTTTTAAATGTGGTGCCTATCACATCATTTTGCTTATGTAGCCTAATGATTGTATAATTGTTTTCCTATGTAAAGCTACTGATTTATGTACAACAATGAGAATCATACGTTAAGTGCAGGCAAAGAAGAAGACACAAAGTTCACCTCATTCATCACCACAGTTCCTTCACTCGGTTCCTGTGCAACACAATGTTCCCTGCCAGTAATCCTTGCCAGAGGTGCTCTCTCCCTCTCCTCTTCCTCTCTCTCTCTACCGCTCTTTCCGACACACACACACACACACACACACACACACACACACACACTCAAACTCTGGTAAAGTAATTAGTCCAACCTGATGTCACCCGGTTTCTGTTTTTATTATGGTCGCTACGGCACGTCATTAAAAACTTGTAGGAGTTTTTTCACAGTCTGCATGGAAAAGAGCAGAATAGATACCGCTATCCTCCCAACCCCACCAATACCTCTACCCACCCAACCCACCACCACCCCACATCCTCTCTCCCCACTTAGTGGAGTTTGCCTTCCTTTCTTTCTCTGTCTTTGCCTCTATAGCTCTCCCTTTCTCCAGCTACATCTCTCTATCTGTCTCCCCCTCACGTCTCCTCCCCAACCTAATTTCCTCTCCCTTTCCATCTCTCATACTCTGTCTCTTTTCACTTTACTTTCTCCCTCCGTCTCTAGCTACATTCTCCTCATTTCCTTTCTCTATCCTTTTCATGCAACCAGTATTCTTCTTTTTGACATCCCTACTCCTCGTCTCCTCTCATCCACTCATCCTGTCTTTACTGCTTCAAGCAGCAGGCTCAGTTGTGGACTCCAAAAACCATGCTTAAAACATTCACTTCTTCATAACACTAGATCTGGCTGCTTTATCTCTCTCACACTCTCTCTGGTTCAGGCAGCAATGATAACTTGGTCCAGACACATTGTATGCAAACTACAATAGTGTTATTCTCCCCTGTTTTCATGTTTTGCTCCTCTCACATTTAGCAATGCATTAATATGCAGTTATTTTCCATAGTTATAGACTACTATGTTATGATTTTTAGTGATTCTCTCTCTCTTTCTTTGGGTTTTACCAGCCATTTTCTTTTGTCATATCACTTTACTACCCCTTGCATTTGTTTTTGGGGTTTTATGTTGAATAGGCATGTTTCCATTAGGGGAAGTTCTGATAGTAATTCAGGGAGAGGGTAGATTACAGGGCATGTCGGTTGCATGGTCCTCTTGCCCTGCGTGTCTCCACTACAATGGAATTCCTATTTATTTTGAGTTTCTAGCAGTATTAGCCCTTTTATGTCTAATACATTTAATAGGATTAGATGTTATGATTGACATCAGGACAACAGAGGGCTATTCCAAAAAGCGGGTTTAGTGGCTTAACTGGGTATATTAACTCTGACTAAGCGGTAAATATGGGTTTTCAGTTCCAAAATGTTGCGTTATGTTAAGTAAGTTACTATAGTAACATACGTTCTGAACATAACCTGGTAAGGGTTAAGTTTTGTTCAGGTTATGTTTGTCCACATTCAGCAAAGCTGCTGCAACCCTTGAAATATAGTGACGTTTCCACTTCATAAAGGCCCTAGTGACACTGAAACCCAAATTTTCAGTGCTATTCACTGTGAGAGCGTGATAAGACAACGACATGACATCTTGGGTTTTCCTAATGATTATTTGTGGCACATTTGAGCACCACATTTTAACGGAGTGGGTTATAGGCTGCTACAGATATTAGGATATGAAAAATGTACAAATTTTGATGTGTAGACTCTAACCATTGTTATATGTGCAATTACAGGAGAATTTAATCTCCTTGGATACCCATGGCTTCTGATGCTTATTAGGCCTAGCCCATATCTTGATGGTATACAAATGACATGACATGATTATCATGAAGAGGTTTCAGTATTTGCATGGGCAGAGGGATCATTTACAGAAGAAAGACAGAGATGGTCAAAAAGTGTATGATCAAATCTGTCATAATCACTTCAATTTAAAAAAATGCACTCAACACCATTTTTACAATTTCTATTCATTCTTTAGCCATTGTCTGCTTTATTGCCTGAAAATAGAGATACTGCATTACAGGCTACATCCAATAATGACATCATGCACTAGCAGGTTTCTCTGCATATAATTGCTTTACCTTTATCTTAGGTTTTAAATATTCCATCTCAAAACCAGCTTTCGTTAGGCCTGTCTGTTTCTGCAGATTGACCCAAAATTCCTGTGCAAACATCTAAAATATGAATGCAATCATGTTCTGCATGCAAATGCATCCCATTTACGTAGACCTAAAGGCTGTGTTCTGTTGGCTACTCTTCATCGACCTCATTTGGTGCATACGGGAGGCGAGATGCTATCCATCCTGAAAGAATCTTACCATTTTGTACAATATTTTTCTATTTAATTTTTACTTGTTACCAAGCTTTTTTTTTCTGTGTGCAGGATTTACAACAATTACAACTCATTCAGTGACAAGCAGTCTGTATTAAAAAAAGCATCATACTACAAAAGCAGGATTTATGTAGGCCTACAGGCTCAATATTCACCAAATTATTGAATAAATTGTGCACTTCACATTATATAGCCTTCTCAGTCTGCAGTTCTCCGCTAAGCCAGATGGCGTGCATTGGCAAACACACTTGTGTTGCTTTTTGTAATCACAGCTCTCTCTGCCTCTTTGTAAGCCTTAAAAAGTAAGAGGCTTGTTATTAAGCCATTTTCTCACGACTTCAACCCTCAATAAATGATAGATTCGCCATGAACGTGCACAACTCTAGGTTAACCAAGGGTCGGTTAAGATTATCCAACCAGTGTTTTGGAACTGCCCCCACAGGTTTATTCGTCACAGGTTCAACCTTGTTGAACCTTCTGTCTGGAATACCCCTCAGGATCAGTAGGCTCGAGTTAGCCAAATAAACATGCTTTAAAATTCATTGTCTAAGGAAATAATTGCGTGCCATATAGCCAGTAGTTAAATGCTTCATCATGGACACAACCAAAACAACCTCTCCTACAATTCCGAGTTTGATAGACTGTAAGTTTCCTCTAACAGGTATATATATCAAAATACACCATATTAACCTGCTGGCATTCTACGTACGTATTACTATGTTATTATGGATTCTAAACGTAGGCTATTAACCTGCTAGCATCCTAAATTAGTTTACTAATCTGAAGATAACATGTCTCTTCAAACAAACCTCTAAGTTTAGAGAAAACATAGTTACATGGGCAACTGTATTTGTAATGAATGTTTCTAAAAAATGTAAAAATAGTGATTTCCAGATCATCCGTGGCTGGTAGTGCTTAACAACAGCTAAAAGTAAAATAACAACAGCCTATCAGCATTGAGTTTGCCACAAACTATAAGCTGAATTTTTAAAGGTGAACTTTCATCGTTATTTTTATTCATATTTCTGTGTCGCCACTATGGTTGAATGCATTGTGCGTCATTTCTGTGAAAAATTATGTCCTAGATCTCTTGCTTGACGCTGTTTTCTGTAAGCTAGAACAGGTCTAGTGGTTGAACAACTGGCTTTTCCGGTGTCCCTCGTGAATATCCATGACGTGTCAATAAGGCACCTCTGATTGGGCAAATTCGCTGTCTTTCGCTCACCTAGCTTCTGTCCACTGTTCTTTCTCTGGGATGTGGGCGTACCATACATGGCTCTGGGCGGGGCTTACGACCTAGTGACGTAGATAGGTTTAGCCTGCTCTGATCCGCTCGTTTTGGTTAGCTTGACCCTTCAATGACCAGTAAAACCATGAGGGTCGAATTTCACGTCTTGGAGTGCTGCGTGCATATACTGCTTTTTGTGACCCACCACATTGTAAATAGAGCTACTCAAAGTGTTCACACTTGGTTGTGTCCTGTATCCTTTGTTGTTTTAATTGTTTGGCATTGGCTGTAAAGCACTCTTGTTCTACTGTTTTTCAACCTGAAACATGTGAAACAATTTGCTTGTAATGAACACATTAACAGTTTCGTGTAAATTTTTTGCCTTCATAAAAAGATCAATAAACAATACATGTATGGCCAATTAGCAATATGCCTTTATTTTTTGTCTCTGCTGTTGTCCCCTCAGGTATGAACCTCATATGCAAGTACTGTGAAATAGAGAAGTCTACCTGCTCGGGTTCTGGCTCCTGCCCCTCCGATTGTGACACCAGTGCGATTTGTAGCTCTCCTGAAGTCTGTGTCAGTATTTGGTAAGTGGTGTTGTTTACCATGGGAGTACACATTTTTGAAACACCTGGTAACATAGCATTCGAAAATGTCCAAGACCCAGTAACTAAGTTCCATATCTCTGGGTGAGAAGATAGCTATTACATTGTTCAGTTGCACCTTAGCTTGCAAGCTTGCATAGATCTTGAGTCCAAATGCAGCATAAGCCGTACTAAAATTAATTTCAGATCACAGATTCAGCTATCACAACCAAGTTCACAACCAACTTTGCAAATTAATACTTAAGTGTTAGACTGTCCGAAACTGGAAATACTTCATAAGTGTGCTGATAACAGAAAGTTAACTTACATAAAGATCTCAACCCAATAGCAGAATCAGGCAAAGTGTGCTATTAAAGGTACTTATTATATGGCTTTGCATCGGAGTACTGCATCTCTCTGGCAGGGCTTATTCCACAAGAATGACCGCCACACTGAACAACATTACCCCTTACTTTACAGCGATCTTAACACCAACAACTGCTAAAATGGCTTGTTAAGACCTGTAGCATATCAACTGGAGCCTTTTAGCAGTACAGTTGCGAATAAACTTGATAAAACTTTTCTGGTACCCTCCAGCATTTTTGTGTCACAGACCACAAAAGGTACATACAGTATAGCTTGTGTGTCTGGCATAGGGTGACCAGACATCCTGGTTTGTCTGCCACTGTCCTGATTTTGAGTTTTGTGTCTCAAGTCCCAACAAAAGCCCACCCATACACTAAAATATCCCAGGTTTGATCCTTTAATTAACCAATTAAACCAATAACAAGCAATTCATCACTCTGTCATGAAATTAGACAACTTCACTCTCATTCAGGGGGCTGTGCATGCATCCGTCAATGATTCACACTGTGCATTAAACAGTGTCGGTTGACGTCTAAGGGATATTTAGATTGATTATTTACAAAAAAAACTGTCTATAATAAAACAATTTCCGACCATGGCACTACTTCTGGTGAATCCGGCGCATGCCCCTGACCCAATATATTGTGAGCAATGCACGTGCTCTGATGAAAATGATTAAGCACCCATTTGACACAGCACATCTTGTCATCTTTATGTAAAATGCATTGTTGTGCACGCACACGCAAATGTTTTAGATTTTGGAAATCTGGTCACTCTAGCCTAGGACAGAAAAGCAGGTGTGTTATCAGAATTGGCGCATAAAAATACATTTTGGTGTGGCAACAAAACTAGGTGCCTATATTAAATCACTACAAAAAGGGAAATCCTAAAGGGAAATAAATAATCTAAATGGGAAATCCCAGATGAGCCCTATGTTGTGTTGTATGGGTGGTTGTGGTTTGGCACTCAGCAACCAGGGCATGCAAAAGGAGCAGGAGAAGGTTGTGAGTTGGATCACAGGCTCTGTGACTATTGTGTCCCAAGTAAACACAAGAGGTCTGTCCCTGGAGGTGGTTCACTGTGAGTCTGCTGGTATAACAGTGTCTGCAAAATGCCGAACAATGCCATATAAAATCCAAATAGATATATAGTTATGCATCAGCTCCTGTGGCATGTTATTGTCCATTTGCTTATTACCGTCATGTTCATTTCCAGGAGGAAGAAAGGTGACAACGTCACCTTGGACACTTTCTGCCACAACCCGGCCGAGAGGCTGCATGGGATGCTGCTGGACGACTACAACAACAGCAAGTGTGAGATGAAGGAGAGAAAGGGCCACGACTCCCAATTCTACATGTGCTCCTGTTCACAGGAGGAGTGCAATGATTATGTCTACTTCCCTGGCAGTATTAAGCCTGGTTAGTATGTGTGTGTGTGTGTGCATGCATGCGTGCATCTGTACATGTGTGTGTGCATGTGTGTGTATACTTTTTTCTAGGTTGCACGTTCATACATGTTCATACATGCTTGACCTATCTGTGTCTAGTCAGTATAATTTTACTCTCCTATCTGTCGATTTGTTTGATGTTTTCAATCATTTTTTGGCATCTTTTCTGTTGTGTCTGCGTGCTGAAATGTCTTTATTGGGTTGGCTCAGTAAAGAAGAACGCCAGACAAACCTAACTGCGTCCGCAGAGTCAGGAGTCAAGTCTGAACACGGCCAAAGAAATATGTGCTATCCAAACAAGCACTGGAGCAGAACATTCAAGATCCTCCTGATTGCAGTGTGTGTCTGTGTGTGTGTGTGTGTGTGTGTGTGTCAGGCAGTTCAAGCATCTTAGCTTGGGGCATGTATATCTGTCTGCTGTGTGTGTGTGTGTGTGTGTGTGTGTGTGTGTGTGTGTGTGTGTGTGTTTAGGTCTATTGCAGAGAGTTAGGTATTTGCCGTTATAGCTATAGTATATTGTTAGCTTGTTTTGCTCATATGCTGAAGTGGAGCAAGTGTCTGGGGCTTCTCAAGTAAGAATGAGTAGGCTGTTTATAAAAAAGCACTAGCCAAGAGCATTGCTCCTAATAACCCTTTACCAGGGGAGTTTGGTAACACTTTATTTTACAGCGCCCATGTTACAGTGTGACAAAAATACATTATGTAAGTGCAACACTAATAAATTATATTACATAGTGTTACACAGGTTGTAATAGTGTACCAAATTAGGCAGATACACTGTAACAATGACACCAAAAATAGAATGTTACCGAAGCACTAGCCAGGAGTATGGCTCCTAATAACCCTTAAGCAGGGGAGTTTTAAAGGTAAAATTGCTTCTCTAAAACTGTTACCACATAAGATTTATAATTTCATAAAAGCAGGACAAAGAATTAATGACAGAATTAATAATTGATTGACCAACAGTCATTCTTTTACTAATGAATATAGTTCATAAGTTCAAGTTGCTTGGTACGCAAAACTGTAAGCAGCGATGAAGTGCTACTTTGTAACAATTCTTTTAACTGAGGAAAGCTGTGGAGTAATACGGATTTTGTAATGGAATGTTATGAGGACAACCTGTATGGTTATTGTCATTTTACAATGGCTTGTAACAGCCAGGCACAATCAAGGAACCGAACAAGCAATTTTAGAAATTATAATAAAAATGTGCTCATGTGTTTATGTTTATGTGTTTAGCAATATGAGTGAAAGTCCACAATATTTTTGATTCTTGTCATTCTACAACATTTCAGTTACACCAATGTGACTCCATTTTCACACTGAAGAGTGAAGCAGAATAGGAAGATTTGTCTTAATATGCCCTACACCTACCTTTACCATGCAGGAGACTGTTGTGGTGCCATAAGGAAACCTTAAAAGCAGATAGTTAATAAAATCTGTGTGAAATACTATGTAATGCATCATATGTATGCAAATGAATGTATGTGAAATTGTGTGTAAGAATGTGAAAAATTCAAATATACACACCTGTGGTCCATAGTGCATCTCAATTCTTTTTATTATTTTAGACGACCCTGTCAGAGAACCAGAGAAGTTAACACCAGCAGATGAGCCAAGTAAGACCCCAAGTAAGTAAGGCACACAGACACACATACACATGCACATATACACTTATTAACCCACATTGACACACCCACACACAGAGACTTACACCCCCACACACACATCCAGACACACCTTGACATTCTGATGTCACATAACATACATGGTTCTACAATGCAACACAGGGACAATTACATAAAAAAGTGAGATTTCTAGGTAGTTCTTGTTGTCCCTTATGTACTATTCTTAAAGGGTTGTTTGTTACTTACATGGAGCTAAAAAATCAGCGAGGAAAGCACTGAAAGACAATTAATGGATGTTACAGTTTTTTACAATTGTTTACACACTAAAATCAATATTTTCTTTACACTCAAGAAGCAAAACACCTGTCTTAAGTTACACAACAATACGCACAAACTCAGCTTTACACTTTTTGCACACATTTTCACAGCTTAGACACAGATAAGAATTGTAAGGTTATTTCCCTGTAAAAAAAGAAGCACTGACTTTCCAATGACCACACTTGTGTGGTTAAGAAAAGGAGCCCTGTAAAAGATTAACTGAAGGCAGACCCATCAAATGACTATTTCCTGTGATGTGTGTGTGCAGTCTTGGGCTACGGTGGCAAGCTCCGGACTCTGTGTAAGTTCTGTGATGTGCAACCCACGGCCTGCAACAACAGTGGGAGCTGCCGGAGTCTGTGTGAAATCACCTCCATCTGCCCCCACTTTGGCGAGGTCTGCGTCAGCATCTGGTGAGGAACTTCATCTTCTCCTTAGGAACATTGACATTGTTAAGAAGGAATCAAAATTACAATCTGCACGTGTAATTACATTGTAGGCTCTCCATTTCTGTATTTAAAGCAACCTACAGTGCAGGACAGACAGACATTATTTCACTATGTGCCCTGTGTTAGCAATGGGAGACCATGATCTAAGTGTTGTAGGTCTAGGTGGGAGTCTAGATGTAGGTGGTAGTGGGGGGGAGATCAAGCATCTTTTAATGTCTTCATGGATTGATGTCATTCTTAGTGTGAACCAACACTCAAAGACTATGTGTCTGCTACACTCTGCAGTAGTAAATGTTTTTTGTCAGATGGAGAAGCAACTTTTCAAGTCTTCCTATTTTAACTGTGCATAGACTGTAGAGACACCCATGATTTTGTGAGAAAGAAATGCTAGGGAAACCTGAAAAAAAACATAGAAAGGGGCTATGGACAGAAAGAAAGAGACTGAGAGAAAGAAAGAGAGAGAGAGAGAGCGATGCAGAAAGCCAAAATGGCTTATGTATGGCCCTGGGAAAGAAAAAAGCCTCCCTTTATGGGGACAAGATGAAGGCTACAAACCACCATGTCTGAACTTTAGTTACACACGAACCATGATGTCTGAACCGAAGTTGACTCTTTTCATTTCTCTAAACTGCGAATTCTGTACGAGGTCGCAGACAGTTCTGACCAGTGCCTGTAAATGCTTCACCAAAGGGACCAGCTATGCAGAAGCCTTATTTAAAGAGAGTGGGAAAATAACTTGATGTCATGGGAATAGTGATTATAACACAATGAGCTGTTCATGGATCACTGCATTCTAGGGCTGGGTATTTGCAAGGCTAAGTTTTCACTGTCTAAAAATGTATAAAAAAGTGTTTTATATTTTGAGAAATATCTTTGTTTTACATTAGAGTATAGAGGTTTAGCAAATTCTGAAATCTAACATAGAGTAGGCCTATTTCCGTACATTAAAGTTACAGGTGAAAGTATAATTTGTTGTTTTTGAGTTTGATTTTTGATTACAGCATGGGCAGAAAGGCACTGAAAGATCCACACATGAACTGTACTTTTGTTTGCATATGATAGTAATGATGATAGCCATACAAACAAGAAGAAAGGACTTTTATAAATTATACCAGCGTTTTAGTCTTTTCTGCAGGGCACATAGCTAAGCAGTTTAATGAATTACAGGGGCAGTAAAGGGGTTGGCATCTGATGTGATGTGTTGTATCAGTGAATAAAGCTTTTGGAAATGGGTGGTACATTTAGTTGGGGGTTAAGCTGTGATGGCCAGATATCTGTCCAGGAGGAGTCTTTGACTCTAGTTTGCCTAGTCGGGTGTGGGCGACAATGGCTAAGGAGGTAAAGGAATCAGCCAGAAATTGGATGGTCATTGGTTTGAATGCTCCCTCTGTGCTAGTTGGGGCCTTTTATTGCCGCCTCTTGCCATTAGTGTATGGGTGACGGTGACTATGAAGGACACTGTGTAAAGTGCTTTGGGTATTCTGCTGAGTGGAAAAGCACTATATAAATACAGTCTACTTACCACAATCTTAAAAAGGGTTCATATACCGCCCTCATGAGACACTGTGGCATAAAAACATTTCATCTCTTGACTTTGTGAATAATGTGACTAATATACAGTATATTTACTTGTTCCCATTAAACTCGTTTCCAGGAGGAAGACAGATGACAACGTCACCTTGGACACTTTCTGCCACAACCCGGCCGAGAGGCTGCATGGGATGCTGCTGGACGACTACAACAACAGCAAGTGTGAGATGAAGGAGAGAAAGGGCCCAATTCTACCAGGACCCAACTCCCAATTCTACATGTGCTCCTGTTCGGGCGATGAGTGCAATGATCACATGTTCTTTTCCCATGGTGAGTGAAACAGTGTGTGTGTGTGTGTGTGTGTGTGTGTGTGTGTGTGTGTGTGTGTGTGTGTGTGTGTGTGTGTGTGTTGTACTGCACTGGGATGATCAAGGGAAGGATCAAGTCAATAGTGCCTCTTAAAGGCACCAAGAATAATTCATTTTTAGTCACTAACAGCAGGGTTTGTGTGTGTGTGTTTGTGTGTGTGTGTGTGTGTGTGTGTGTGTGTGTGTGTGTGTGTGTGTGTGTGTGTTAGGGGGTGGGGGGGTCTTTGGGTTTACAGACGTTATTTTTTAATGAAGCCGAGGAAGTTTGTTTGTCTTTAAAACCCTTTAACTTGTTTTTTCCTCCTGGGTTCCGAAGATTTGTTTCTGTCCCTCATCTTCCTGGGTTTTGGGGATTCTTTTTTCTGTTCCCATGCAAAGAAATACATTATACAATTATGCAATTCATTATATATTACATAGAAAGTAGAAACTTGCTTGTTCAGTTTGCTTCATAATCATTGACAGTGCAGTGAATAATAAGGTAAATGTAACCTAGTAGCTGTAAGTGAGACTAGCATGCATGTGTGTGTGTGTGTGTGTGTGTGTGTGTATGTGTGTGTATGTATGTGTGTGTGTGTGTATGTGTGTGTGTTGTAGAAAACACCTCTGCATGCATTGGGAGCTTATTTGAGGGCTCTGTGTGACCTGGGGCTGGGGGCCTGTGTGGCAGCTGGTTTCTGCTGTGATATAGGGGGCAGTGCTGGGATGGATTTGCATCTAGACTTGAACGGCAGCAGCAGGAGAAGCTGCACATTTCCGTGAGCGGCCTCTGTGCAGTCAGCAAAATTAAAAGCATCTGTACCCAGCAGCGTCATGGAAAACACATACACACACACACACACACGTGCACACACACACACACACACGTGCACACACACACACACACACACACGGACACAGGGACAAGTAGTCACATAAAACACACAAACCCCAACACATACACACACCCCATGTTGAGGGGATGGAACAGCACACACATGTTAGTTGCTCAACATGCTGCTGATGACAAGAGGGTCACAGACACAGACATGCACACACACACACACAAACACACACACACAGATACACATAAATAAGCACACACACACACACACACACAATCTCCTGCCTTCTTCGTCCTCTGCCCTAAAACAGGCATGAATAGGCCCTCTGTGAGTGAGAAGCCCAGCAGGTGTAAATAGTAGCATAAACAAACATGTGATTCCTGCATGCGTGGAAACAAGTTGTCACAGTGTGGGGAGAGATTCAGACACTGTAAACAATTTGTGCAAGCTGCCAACAAGCATTTTTATATTCTCCCACTGCTTTTATTGTTGCATGTCCATCTCTCTCTTTGTTTGTATCTCTCCTTCTCTTTTTCTCATCTCCTTTCTCTCCCTCTCTCTCTGTCATTCTGTCTCTTTGTTTTTCTTTTTAAAAGCCTTTGACTTTACTCCCCCTTTTCTCTTGCCTCTTGTCACTCTATCTCGCCCCCTCCTTTTCTCCGCTCACCTTTTGCCCTCCGTTCTCTTCGTTCGTCTCATCTCTATCTTTCTTTCTTCCTTTTTCATCTGTTTCCTTGTCTTGGCCTGTCATCTCTCATTTTCCCCCCTTCTTATCTCTTTTTCCATCTTGCTTTTATTCCTCGCTTCTCTCTCTCTTATCCTCCCTCTTGGTTTCTCATCTGTTTCCCCCCCCCCTCTTTCTCTCATTTTCATTTCTCCTCTCATCTCTGTCTCTGTCTCTCTGTCTCTTCCTCTTTCATCCTCCCTCCCTACCTCTCTCTCTCTCTAAGCCCTAGCTGCTGTGTGTTGCTGGCTGGCGGAGGCTGTGTGAGAGAATAAGAGCGTTCAGACATGTGGTTTCCTGTCTGCGCGAAGGGGGAGTTGAAAGCATGATGGCAGCATGGTATGTCATGTGTCTGCTATGCTCCACCCAACCTCCCCCTCCCCCCATCCTCTTTTCTCCTTCCCTCCTTTTCCCATCCGCCTTCGCTGTCTCTCTCCAACCTGCTAAGATCGCAATGTGTTTGGGTAGCTGCTGCTGCAAGCAAAGCCTAACCAGACAACGTGTTAACAAGCCATTTACAAGCCGCTTCACTTCCCCCAGAAGAACGCACACATGTACGAAGTGGAGTGTCGCGTTTGTTTTGCATTAGTGTTTTTATCGCAGTGACTTCTTGCAGACACCACACACGTGCAGCATGAGGCCTGCTTGGCGGCTGTCAGTTGGCTGGAGAAAGGGTTGTCTTCAGTCCTCCCCTGTGGTGAGACAAGGCAACCCAGTGCTTGTTGACTACGTGGGAGGACCGAAGAAAAGAGCTGTTGTGCTCTGTTAGGGAGCGCTAGGGCTAATGCTAGTTTTGGAGAGGCGTATTGACATTCCACAGTCAAGTGCTACGTTCCTGAGTCTGCATGTAGTCTACACGATGGAGCTCTCAGCTCTGAGTATGAAGGCTGTATAAACACCAAGCACTGTGTGTGTGTGACTTTTTAATAAAAACGGGGAGTGTGTGTGTGTGTGTGTGTGTGTGTGTGTGTGTGTGTGTGTGTGTGTGTGTGTGTGTGTGTGTGTGTGTGTGTGTGTGTGTGTTTCCCTTTAGGGACGTAGCTTTTGTTGAAGAAAAAAATGGAGAATGTTTCTGTCTAGTTGTTGTAATGTCAATCTATATGAATTGGTGTTATGCTGAGCCACATGCAGTCATTTTAAACTTCCTGTAGTGCCCATCTTTGAGTTCCTACTTTAAGAATTCCGCAACCATTTTCCAATTTTTGCAACTTTCCTTCTTAAACTTGAAACCACAAACTTCTGATAAAAGCCAGCACATTTTACAGGAATAGGTGTCGGTTTATACATCCAAAAAAGAGGAAATCAAAAGGCAAAAAGTGCTGATTCTGTGTCTTGACTTTTAACTGTGGTTTTAGACACACTAAAGTGAAAGTGTTTTTTAAGTGCACTGTAAAACCGGATTGTCAATACAACTCAAAACTTTTGATGTAACTGATTACGTCAATAATTTTGAGTACATTAACTATATATTTTAAATAAATGAACTTTGAAAGTTTAAGTACAAAATTCACGTACTTAAACTTTTAAATTAACTTTAATTAAAATATATAGTTAATGTACTCAAAATTATTGACGTAATCAGTTACATCAAAAGTTTTGAGTTGTATTGACAATCCGGGTTTACAGTGTGGGGAGAATTTCCTGTAGGTTAGCAGATGCCACAGGCCGTATGCTACCCCTGGAGTATGTACTTTCTGTTTAAAAGCAGGAAGTAGTTGACATGAGTATAGCACACAGATACATTGCACTTTTGCTGTATTAAGCTATCTTTAAAATCATGGAAGCCACCAACACAATAATGTTCCCATTAGTTTGAAAGTAAAGATATCAAGGCCTTGGGATGAACTTCCACTCTCACAGTGTGTGTGTGTGTGTGTGTGTGTGTGTGTGTGTGTGTGTGTCTTGATGGTCCTAATATGTTTGCAATTTAAAAGATATATCTATGTTGCAATTTAGATAATAGATAATATAATTGCATACCACAGACATCTTGTGTTAATTACATGTTTGTTACTCTAGTCTAGTCCTTCACATGGCCATTTTTTTTGTTTAATATGCATATGTTGACTATAATTTAAATTGCTAAATATTACCCATATAAAAATATTGTCCATATGCATGATGATTAAGCAGTGTTAAAAAAGCAAATAACAAATGGCATATTTCGTGTTTTTCATGTTTATCTACCAGTATTTAACCTCACCTCTCACCCCCACAACACAGACAACAAAGTATCAAAGGACTTCCAGGTGATGTTCGTGATCCTGGTGAGCCTGGTTCCTCTCCTGGTTTTGGCCCTGCTGGTGATTATCAGCTTCTACCTCTACCGGGTCGGCCGACAGCGCAAGCTCTGGGAGAATGCCAAGGGCAAAGGTGGCAAAGGGCGGGACTTCAGCGACGTGCATGCCATCATGCTGGATGATGACCACTCCGACAGCAGCTCCACGCATGCCAACAGCCTCAACCACAACACCGAGCCGCTGCCCATTGAACTGGATGCCCAAGTGGGCAAGGGCCGCTTTGCCGAGGTCTACAAGGCCAAGCTGAAGCAGGGCGCCTCGGCCACCGGCGAGCCCTTTCAGACCGTTGCCATCAAGATCTTCTCCAGCGAGGAGTACCTGTCCTGGAAGAATGAGAAGGACATCTTCTCCGACGCAGACCTGCGTCACGAAAATGTTCTCCACTTCCTGACGGCGGAGGAGCGCAAAGTGGACAAGCAGTACTGGCTCATCACTGCCTACCACCCGCTGGGCAACCTCCAGGAGTACCTGACGCGCCACGTGGTGAGCTGGGGCGAGCTAATGAAGCTGGGCAGCTCCATGGCACAGGGCGTGGCACACCTTCACAGCGAGCGCACCCTCTGTGGCAGGCCCAAGGTGCCCATCGTACACAGGGACCTGAAGAGCTCCAACATCCTGGTGAAGAATGACCTCACCTGCTGCCTCTGTGACTTCGGCCTGGGGCTGCGGCTCGACAACATGCTGTCTGTGGACGAACTGGCAAACAGTGGGCAGGTAAGAGTTAATTACATTTATTTGAGTTTTTTTTAGAGTCTTGTAGTTCTACAGTACTATCCACGCCACAGTAAGTAATTACACTTGTTGAGAATAGACACAAAAGTAGTCAAATAAAGTTCACAGTATACAGTTCAGTCAGGACTACTTTAGTGAAAGTAATTTATTATTATGCAAAAGTTACATTTGGCTCTGTTATGGCTTGCAAAAAAAGCAGCGAGAACAGCCGTGTTGTCAAGCCATTTGTTAGCAGCCCCTGGTGTCATCTCAGCCAACAAGGCAGCAGAAAAGAGTCAGCTGATCAATCAGGTGATGTGGTCAGCTCAGCACCCAGCTGATACAGTCAGCCAGGCCAACAGCTGACAGCTTAGCTTGACTCCGTGGCCTGCCAAAACTAACATTATGCTTATGTGTTCTATTTGGTTGTAAAAGGTCTGGTGCTGGACCTTTGGCGGAATGTTTATCAGATTTTTGATTAAGTCTGGACACTTAGTTTAGACAGTGCAGTGTCTTTGCCTGGGGCTCAGTGAAGTGAAATTTGTACTATCCTGGGCCTCTTAAATCAAATCCGCAATTAACTTTATGTACCTAAACACCCTTAAGTTACCTTAAGGTAGCTCATAAGGTGAGTATGGTTAAATCAATAGGGCTATTCTGAACGTATTAGCCTTTCCAATCAGTCAAATTGCCACTGTTTGTGTATTCACACTTAAGGCTACTTAAATAAGTAAATACTGTTCATAAATTTGTAGGCTTTTGTGTCCTGTCTAGTCTCCGTCCTCAGAGTGCAGTTGTGTGTTTGTGTTTTGTTCTGCTCACACATAGGTGGGAACAGCTAGATACATGGCTCCTGAGGTGTTAGAGTCAAGAATCAACCTGGAGAACATGGAGTCCTTCAAGCAGACAGATGTCTACTCCATGGCGCTGGTGCTGTGGGAGATCACCTCACGATGCGACGCAATAGGAGGTATGCTGCTGCAGTTCTGTATGTCCTGTTCGAGTCAATAAAGCACTTTTTTACCCCTCTCTCTCTCTCTCTTTCGCTCCTTCTTTCTATTTCTTTCTGACTCCTTCTGTCTATTTCTTTCTGTCTCTGTTTCTATCTATCTATCTATCTATCTATCTATCTATCTATCTATCTATCTATCTATCTATCTATCTATCTTTCTATCTATCTGTCTGTCTGTCTGTCTGTCTGTCTGTCTGTCTGTCTGTCTGGGTTGTGTGGGTTGTGTGTTTATGTGCGTGTGCGGTGAGGAGAGTTTGGATTTTGGACTGGTTCTTGATGTATAGCCTGAAAAGTGTTTGCTCTAAGATTATATTTGTTGCGTAGGAGGAGGAGGACGAGGGGTTGGGGTGGTGTCCCCTGGCCTCTCTAATGTCCCATAGTTCCTGTTTGTCTCTGCCCAGGCCAGATATATATGTGGGAATCACAGAAATAGCTGATTACCTATGGCTGCCCACATGGGCCATATTTCTTTATGGTTTGTTTTTACTTCCCCCTCCCTGCCTCTCTCTCTGTCTCTGTCCTCTCTCTCTCTCTCTCTCTTCTCTCTCCCTCTCCCTCTCTGAGGAGCTGTTTGTGTTTGTTAGTGAATGCCCGTCTCCATTGTGTCAGGCCAGTGATAGAGCACCTCTCGGTGCCTGCCTGATCCTGTGCCTACCACCACGTCCTGTTTTCGCAATCACTGCCCTGACTGACACCCCCCTCCAGACTCTCTCTCTCTTTCACACACACACACACACACACACACACACACACACACACACACATACACACACACACACACACACAGACAAACACACACACACACACACACACACACACACACACACACACACACACACACACACACACACACAGAGTCCAACTGAGCCCTTTAAATATAATGCCAGGGTGAGGCTGGCGTAGAACAGTCAATGCAAAAACAGCAGCAAGCGAGTAAAAGAGTGACCCTCAAAAATGCATACAAGTCTATAAGCCTTCGCTACCATTTGTTCTCCCTGGCTACTGGCCACACCACACACAGACATAGCTTCACGAGACGCACTGGTGGAACAAACCCATTTGCTTAACTTAGCAAGGCTGTGGCCGCCAGCTCCAAAACAGGAACTACAAAATGTACGATCTTCACAGCACATTGTGAAATGTATACACAACCAACCCCCAAAATGCTATAGATTATATAACCCCAGACATTTATTTATCCATGCCTAAATCCTTCCCTCCATCTATCCATCCATCCATCCATCCATCCATCCAGTCGTTCACCCATCCATTCAGCCGTCCATCCTTGACTGACTTTGTTTACTTTGCAGTTGTTTTTCCAGTGTTTGCCTGAAATGTTCCAAGCAGGCTCCCACAAGGTGTCTGTGTTTCCAGAGGCCACTCTGATGGTTTGAGTGGCGCGTCTGTCTGCTAAGAAGTAGGGCAAGCCTGCCTAGGCAGACTCAGGCCACAGACTGCTGTTGCTCTCTCTCTCTCCTTTTCTCTCTCTAATTCTCTTTCTCTCCTTCTTTCTCTCTCCCTCTCTGTTTCTATTTTTCTCTCTGTCCCTCTCTCGTCTGCCTTTTTCTCTCCCTCTTTCTCTGTGTTCACAGTCTCTCTCTCTCTCCCTCTCTCTCTCTGTCTCTCTCTCTTCCTCCCTCATTCCCTCTCTGCGTAGGCCCGGATGTCTCCTGCACTGAGCCCACAGCCCTGGGGCTGTAAATTTTCCTTTTCTCCTACACATACCTCTCTCTCTCTCTCTCTCTCTCTCTCTCTCTCTCTCTCTCTCTCTCTCTCTCTCTCTCACACACACACACACACACTAACTCACACACACTTAAGAATATATACTTACACACATACACATATACATACACACTCTACTCTTCTCTTAGCTACTCTTTAAAATGTGTGTACACACACACATACTCTTATCCGCACCCTCACACATCAGGCACAGTCTCATTTTCTCTCTGAAACGCACACACACACAGCACTCAAAATGAGCAGAGTCTGGCAGTGCAGACAGTAGGGCAGATTAGGAGAGAGTCTCAGACATGGGATAAGTAAAAAGTGGCAAAAAGAGAGAGAGAGAAAAAGAGAGAAAGAGAAAGCAAGACGGCGTGTCAAAAACAAAAAAGACCTACAGTTGAGGGAGAGAAAAGTGGGGCGCCTTTCCTTAAACAGCTGGGCTAATCCGTGTGTTTTGGTTTGGTCTGGACCCTTTCGCAGCCCCCAGCACCATAAACTTGGCCCCGGGCCGAGAAGCTTTCCAAGGGGCTCAGCGCGAATGGAGCGGCAGCAAGGGGGATATGACTCTCTAAAAGTCTAAACGTTAAACTATTTCAAAAAGCCCTTAAAAGAGCTACTCTGCCGTGACAAGTTAAATCATCATCAGGCCCGACATCTCGTCTACCTGAGGACCCAGGGGGGAATGAAAACAAACTTTTAAAAGCACTTCATAGGGCAATGTGAAGAGCATTATGCAGACAGCCGAGAGCCAAGTGCTGGGAGAAGAGCGAATTTTGTAATGTCTCCTTGGACCTTCCAATAAAAAAAGGACCCACTTTGCATAATCTATTACCCACTCGAGGTTGCAGCTCATCTGGAGTACCGCTGCGTGTAACGGCGGAATTGCTGAGGTTTAGCCGTTTAGTGTCTGATTGTCTTTCACAGCGATTAAACGTCCTGGCTGCTGTGTGTCTGAGCAGGCCCACATTAGAAACGTCCCACGGGGAGAAGGAAACGGAAGGCAGAAACTCGTGGCAGAGTGAGGACAAGAACTAAGAAGTGTTTTGTGTGTGTGTGTGTGTGTGTGTGTGTGTGTGTGTGTGTGTGAAGGGTGGTGAGTCACACACACATCCTGTGTGTCAGCAGAAGCCAGGGCCTCATGCACATGCGTGTATGCGCCCACTCAAAGTCAAAAACACACACAAATACACACACTCGCGCACACACACACACACATACACACACAGGCACACATATATATGCAGATGTTCTGCCTCATTCAAGCGTAAGGCCCAACCACACATGCTGGAACAGGTGTGGATGTGCTTTTCTCACACACACACACACACACACACACACACACACACACCCATCCATCCACACATGACTTCCTATAACCACAACACCAACACAGATCATTTGTAAACAGTCTTATGAGCACATACACACTCACACACAGCTGAACAGTGCACAAACACACTTCAACCCACCACCACCACCACCCCCACACACAC
>CM059283.1:25768717-25798717 GCA_030347295.1 Setipinna tenuifilis | reverse complement strand
CTGTATCACACGGCAGCCAGAGCCTCCCCTCATAAAAGAGTTTCAGTTTGGGACTTGAAGGGAGGGAGAAAAAAAAAGAACTGCCTGGGATTGCATGATTGATGATTGGGTGTGGGTGCCTTTTCTGTGAGAAAGTCGAAAAATGAGGCATTTGGGGGTGTGGAGGGAGGGGGGTGGAGCTGAAGGGGGGGTGGGCGGTGCGAGGGGGCGTGGGGATGTGCTTGTCATAAACAGGAAGCTCAGAGTGGCTCCGAGCGCTAGAGGGATCTGTGACACAGTGCCCACTTCCTGTTTGAGCATCTGCTCTTCCCCTCACTGTGGTTCTCGCTGTGCTTACTCCAACACACACACACACACACACACACACATATACACGCAAAACACAGACACACCGCAACTCACTGCATGCTCACCCACACACGCACATCATCATCATCATCATAATGTCATTATGCCTATGCTTACTGTGCCATTACCATCCCTCACACAAACACACAAACACACACTCACACACAAACACACAAACACACACATACACACACAGTCCCACCACCCCTGACCCCCTCAGATTGGCTTCTCTTGATCCTAGTTCCCAGCCCTGCACCAGAGGAAGAGACCTCCCTGTACTCCCCGTCACTGCACTTCCCAAATATCATGATGTACTGCGCTCGGCGACTTTCACGGGTCATCTAATCTCCCCCAGGGTTTCCAAGGCAACCTAAAATAGCCCCTGATATTTCTTGCCCTTTACATCAGGCAGTTTTAAAGTAAAAAGGCAAATATGTTTTTTGTTGAATGCATATGATTACAATTTGAACAGCTAGTCTTTTTGAGACAATTAATTAATTTGGACAATTAATTAATTCTGCTTGAAAATATTGAAATTTGAACATCCTGCTTGCTGCTATTGTCAGTGACTACCGTCATTTTAGAGACATATCTGTGCACAGCTTTTGTAACATTGTAGTATGCCACTATTACAACAGTCTGAGCGACCAGTATGAAAGAAACATGCACAATTAGCAAGGTTGCTTATGGGCACCAAAAAGAGGTGTGTATTTTATGTATTAGATTGCCATGTGCTTTATCCAGCCAATAATGCCCATCTTGTGGGGACTGAAACCTGTGTGAATGACAGTCACAGGTGCCAAATATGGATCCAGCCTCTTAATGTTTGTCTTGAGGGGGACATGTAGCAGATGGTTAGGGAAATTTTCACAGAGAAGTGAATATAACTAAAGTAAATGGGAACATTTTAGTAGAACATTCTGAGAGAAACCTTATCAGGAAACTTAGCAGCAGTTCTTTTCTAACGGAAATTGTAAGGTCTCTGCCTACTGATGTCTGGGTTCTGGGACACTGGTCTAGTGTCTGCCCTTGGTGCATAGGCGGGTCTAAAATGGCTTCCATTCACCTTTATCTTAGCTGCACACAGAAGAACGACCAGCATTTCAAAGCTGACACACGTTTCTGTTTTGTCTGTTCCTCCTCATGTGTTGCCACTTACAGCAGATTAGATGGATGTAAAGATAAATAATTTTTCTGCTCGTGGACGGCGGGTTCCCAGACGGCCGTGCTCAGGCCAGCTCTTTGAAACCCAGCCTTAAATAAACACTGTCCGCACGGTGCACCGTGTTTGATGTGCGTGTTTAGGCAGAGTTTATGTAAGGTTTCTGAGTCAGTGTCAGTAAAGAGGGATTTTGGTGGTTTGGGGCAGGGGGAATGTGTGATTCACGAAACCACTCTTCTGTCCTACTTCCATTTGTACAATTTGTGTGTGTGTGTGTGTGTGTGCGTGTGCGTGTGCGTGCCATGCATGTGTGTGTACATGCGTGACACAGAGAGAGATCTGAAGAGAAGATATTTTCAGCTTTAGGAAATTAATCTAAGTTTAAAAGTATTAACACTGAGGTTGTCATTTATTCCATACTCATGCACGTTTGTGTGTATGTGTGTGTGTGTGTGTGTGTGTGTGTGTGTGTGTGTGTGTGTGTGTGTGTTTGTGTGTGTGTTTTCCTGCAGAGGTGAAGGAGTATGAGCCTCCATTTGGTAAAGTGCGGGAGCACCCGTGTGTGGAGAGCATGAAGGACAGTGTTCTCAGAGACAGAGGACGCCCAGAGATGCCCAGCAGCTGGTTCAACCACCCGGTAATGGAGCCCTTCATCTGCACATCAGGAAACCCATTAACACACACGTGTACACAGCCACACACACCCTCTTCACAAACACATACACAACGGGGCACAAGCAGAGGCAGGCACATGCATATACCCACATGCTCAGTTCCACACAAACCACACACAGATACACAACACATTTTTCCATCCACTCTTGATCTCTCCCCTCTCTCTCAATTTTCATTTCTAATGATCTCTTTGATGCCCCCTCCCCTCTTCACAGGGCATCCAGTCCGTGTGTGGTACCATAGAGGAGTGCTGGGATCATGACCCCGAGGCCAGGCTTACGGCCCAGTGCGTGGCCGAGCGCTTCAACGACATGGAGGAGCTGGACAAGCTGTCTGAGCACAGCGTCTCCCAAGAGAAGATCTCAGAGGACTGTTCCGTGAGCGACGAGAAGTAACGCTCTCAACTCACCGCTGCCCCCTGCTGGACTGGCTGAGTCACATCACACCACCCTACCCCAATAAAACTCTATGCAAGTAAACCTGACAGAGCTTCACGCTCTCTCAGCCTTTCAGGTGCCGTTTCAGAGAAGGAATTTTCACAGAATGACTAGACTTCCATTCCAGTTGGAATTGAACTGAATCACCTACAAATCAAACATGGCAACTTGTTTGGAGAGAAACAGTGGAGAACTTACGTCTCTGCTTTGAGAAGTATTTTATGGACAGTGCTGGCCAGAAAAGAGAACACCAAAATGTCTTCTTACCTATTACTGTTTTGCACTTTATCAGAATAAGTACCATGCATACCAGATAATGTTCATATTGACAGTACCGTCTACATTTAACATAGGAGACAATGTTCATGGCGACCTCAAGAGCCAATATGTTTTAATATATTAATATGGTTTTTATCCAGCCAAGGTTGTTAATCAGCAGTGTATAATTATTATTGAGCTTAAAGGGCCAGGATTGACTGGAGTGTGCAGCTTACATGCACAAATGAAAAGGGGGCTGTAATCGTTGAAGCACAAAATGAAAAAATGGACCAAAGCAAGCTCCAGTCCGCAAAGCAAAGTGCCTTACACGACAGGAATGCAGAATAACCAAAGTAAGCTTAAGAGTGATGAGGTCTCAGTAACTTTATCACAGCAAACACAATGCTTAAGGACGTACCTTGGCATATTAAATGTTGCATACCAAAGACAATTGTTTTACAAGGACATTCACAGAGCAAGGAAAGGGCTTTGGGTTGGTGATATGGACACTAATCTGCAGCCCAAGACACATCTGGAGACTGAGTGTCTACAGACTTCTTTAAAGGACTATCGGGAATCAACTGCTGACCTACGAAAGCACTGGATTTCCTAAGACTATGAGAGTCCTCCACACCCATCAGTCAAACTATCTGTGAAAGCCTTTTTAAATGTACAGTTTATAAGGAAAATATTAAAAATGATTATATACATTTTTAAAAAATATTCTGACTCCATTGTCTTTCTATCTCTACAGTGGTGTCTTTTAAATGAACTAATCTCTCTTAGGTGCTGCAGCTGACTGTGTCCTGGTTACTGCTTTATACTTGAAGACAAAAACAACATGCCCGAGGGAGCATGCCTTTAAATGTTCTCTCTCCAGTGTTCCTGCAGCTTTACAGTAATCTGTGCAGTAGTGTGCTCCTGATGCATCCTGGAGTCACGCAGTGCACCATCACGCTTTTCAGAGCAAACATCAACAGCTCACAGCAGGCACCCACCACAGAACTTTCTCCAGTGGTTACATCAAACACAGCAGCATCTATTACTCAGTGCTTGTTTGTTTGTTTGTTTATTTGTTTGCTTGCTTGTTTATATGCTTGTTGACTTTCATTACAGAGCAGTTGTTCCCCACAGTTTTTTGTGTTTTCCATGCTTGGTCACATCTGAACTTTTTGGGGCATTTTAAAGCTTGCCATCTAAAAGCAGTTGCCAAGTCCTTCTGAATGCATGCCTGCTGGTGTCAACATACTCAGGCTCTAATTTTTCACAAAAGAATGGACTCTGAGCGACTGGTCCTCCCTTCCTCAGTATTTGTATTTGTTTGTATGTAATAAGCAAGAATTGTGAGTTTCTGGGAAAGCAAATCCATCTTAGTTAACCGTCCATCCACTATCCTTTATTTGTCCAAACAATGTGTTGACTATTTGCCAGTTTTAATTTGAACTTGAACCTCAGTCAGCCACTGGCCCAGACCCATCCTAGATAGAGCAGGCTTAAAAATATAGCCTGGGACTGCCCATTATGCCTGTGATGCTACATTGGGTTTCGTGTTAAAATCAGTCTGGCCAACCTGCCTATTTTCAGCTGTTCTGTTTCCCAAAAAATTGGGCACCATTGAAAACGGAATGCTATCTATACATCATCAGAATTAGTGGTCTGATTGGCTGTAGCTCTGTCCAGGAGCACACAAAGGCATTTGAAAGAACCCTATTTATCCTGCCTCTGAGAACGTCCTGTCTGTGGGAGGTTTGCCAGACCAAACCACTATGAGCTTGGTGCGACAGCCAGGCTAGTACATATACAAATATCACTACAAATTAGTGACCATTATTACACCAACAACATGGGGAAAAAATGGATGGCCTGCCTCACAGAGCAGGAGCTATTGCATATCTGGCATTACCTAAGGAGTCCTGGTTGCAAGTCCAAACTAGAGCTATTATGGGGTCATATGTGTTGATACCACAGCCCTGTCAGTGCAGTTCTCAATAGCATCCCCTCATGTCAGTCGAGTCTGGACTGGAGTTGATAGAACAGAAAAGTGGCAGCTGTCGGCATAGAAAACAGAAAGAGGACCTTCAAGTGTTGGTCAGATCATTTAGTAATACTTTCCTCAGTGTCAAAGGTAGACCTGTTATGCAAGGTTTGGTGATTATATCTATTGCTAACCAGATAACTGACAAACTAGGCTAGTAGAGTTCTTCATCAAATGACCTGTTTCAAGAACATAATTTAGCAACAAATGTACATTAACTAACAATAAAGGGTAAAGTAAAGGGTACATTTCTTTAAATAAAGAGTCTGAGGGAGAATGTTAGGACACTGAAGATATGTGGTTCTTGTGATGTGATGTTTTCTATTTACTTTACCTTAATTTACCTATATTTATTTTAGTAAACCATGTTCCTGCAATATTCATATCTATGCTCTGAGCAACAGTGCACACGGGGTGATACACAAAGGCTGCAGACTGTCAGGGTTGTTTTGTCACAGAAAGTGATGAAGCAATTAGACAAGTGGCCTGCTGAAAAGAAATTAGACAAAACATTTCATTTGGATGTGACAATTGAACAATTACGCAACTGGATGGCTTTTTGTCTGTGTGAGTGTGTGTGTATTGTGACATTGAAGAACATATTGTACAGACAGCAATTATTCATCTGGGGCAGAAGCAAGGCCTTTTTATACAGATGTCAAACCACAACTTACTGTGAGTGTGTGCCAATGAGAGTCCATCCGTGAAGCTAGCATGCACACTCTCTTTAATGGAAAATTACTACAATGCCAAGTCTAGCCAAGTCCTTTTCAATTTATAAAATCCTTTCAAGAATCCTCCTCAGACAGTGTGTGACTCAATATGGTATTTCTCAATGGGGGAGAGTAAGGAGGGAGAAAAAAAAAGACATTGTTTATGTTTCCAGACCCAAAAAGAGGCCACTTTTCAAATGGATGCCAGCATGAAATGAGCTTTTCTCATCACCACAAGAGCCACAAAGCGCTGGCAACAATCTCCAAAACAAGGCTGCTCTGCCAAGGGAGAAAAACAGCAGGAACATCTGCTCAACTCCTGCTGTCTCTGGGAAACGTTCTGTTGGACCCGTGTGAGTTTGTAGAATGGTTTGAATTACAAGCCAATTGACATTGAAGTCAAAGAGAAACAAGTTACATTGTTTGCGCTCATAAAACCCCTGACAAATTAGCATTTTATGATCGTATTACCACTTATCAGATTCGTGGCATTGCTGTGTGTCCTTTTTGAAAGCCATATGTGACAAATTTGTGTGCCACACACTTTCAGCAGAAGTTTTAATCATTGTCATTGAAAGGACTTTAAATGTTGCAGATCACATCACATCGTGGGTGGAATCCAAATGCATCCAAATTGGCCCCATTGTTCCCCTCAAATAGCATCATATTTCCTGCCCACAAAATAAGCTGGAACCCTCTCCCACAAGTCCTTTTGTCCCCTGACTATCTTCTGAGCTTGCTCTGACCCCGCCACTTCCAGAGCTATATTTGTGAAGGTTCTAGGTAGTTCAAAGACGATTCCCATTTCCCGGAGTGTTCTGTACAAAGAGTTTTGTTTAGTCCAGCTATTTAGATCTGTATTTCCCCAGGACATTATCCAGTTAAATCTGGTTCTGACTGAAGCCAGTGTTCATTTTGAAAAAAAAAAAGTGTGCTTTTGAAAAGTTTGAGCGGCTGCTATAATTGAGATGTGGCAGGGGTAACAGCTTTGGCAATCCCCATCCATAGACCATAATGGTCTGTAGCCTAGACAACCAACATATATGGAATCTGTGCGGCATTCGGATTGGGTGGGACAGTTAAAACTACACATACATTAGAATATGCTCAGAGTGTGTGTGAGTGATTTGTTTTAGATGGAAATAAACTGATCCACTGTGCTTCTTCTCTCCACTGTGCTTCTTCTTCTCAGAGTGAGTCTGTCGCCCTGCTGTTTCCAAATACTACCATGAGAGGGCAGAAACACTCTTGGTTATGGTACCCAATAAAATCTCTCCATTTAAACACAAAGCAAGCAAAACATCATTGTAAGATAACATCACACATTGGCTAGATAATGTCAAGTCGGTTCAAGGAAAGTACAAGGTTGATTAAAAGTCAAAAACCTACTTACTTTACCTAAATAGTTTGACAGGTGTTCAAAAAACTGGACTCAGTGCTTTGACCTGTGAAAGGAGGGGAGAGTGCTTTATTGTTTCTACCCCTTTGTTCATTCATGCACCAGCACACGCCAATTATTTAACACTGAGCACAATTAGTTGGATTATTGCATTGCATCAGTGTGCAGCAGAAAGACGCCAATATTGGGCCCCTTCAATCCCACTACCTTTTATCTGAAGTGAACAACTCAAAACCCCCTCAAAGGTTTTTCACAAAATCGATTACTTGCAATGATTTTTGAAACCACTCCAGTGGGACACTCATACTGAGAGAGAGGGAGAGAGAGAGAGAGAGAGAGAGAGGGAGAGGAGAGAGAGAAAGAGAGAGAAAGAGAGAGAGAGACAGAGGGAGAGAGAGAGAGAGAGAGAGAGAGAGAAAATGCACCAAAATACACCTAGAACTTTCCTCCTTCTCTCCAAGTCACCTGTACCATAATGTGTGGAGGCGTCCCTCTGCTATTTGGTGTCACAGCCACCTCGTCCTTTTGCTTGCTCTCTGTCGCACACACAGCACAAACACCCATTGCGGGCCGTGTGTTAATTCATGCAAGCTGCAGCGAGTTTCTGGAGCGCCTGCCAGACCCAGAGTCATCTGGAAAGGGGTTGCCATGGCAATGCGTCCGCCATTGATCAAAGGTAATCTATGCGGTGCCGATGGGTTTTGCGTGGCGAGGATCTATGAATAACAAACATCGCTACAGACCAGTCTTTCTCAGGACATGTGTAGAGATGGCAACATGGTCAAGTTTGGGAAGAAAAAAAACAAAACAAATGAAACAAGAACAATAGCCACTTTTTTCCCACCTCCGTCTTGCTGGTCTCTGTGTGCTGGGTGTAGGGATATGTGATGAAGACTAATGCTACAGTCTCACTCTACTCAGACACTTGTGCTCACTTGGGGATCGTCTCCGGCTCAGCTGGGGCTCTGCAGGGAGAGCGCTGAGCTGCGGCAGCAGCAGCTGGCAGTGGCACGTTTAGCAGAAGCGAGCGATCGGCATCATGTCCAAGGCGCCATTAAGATAAGGGTTTCTGCTTGTCCATGGCCCAAAGGAAACAGCCGAGCGCGGCTGCATTAGAAGCCATTAACCCGACTCACATTTCAAATATGTCTCCAGTGGTTGATGGCCCCTTGGGTGTAATAAGGAGAAAATGCATCCCATTGTGTCTCTCTAGCAGCCTGCCCTTCTCTCTCTCTCTCTCTCTCCCTCTCTCTCTCTCTTTTTCTCTCGCTCTCTCTGTGTCTCTCTCTCTGTCTGTCTCTCTCTGTCTCTTTTTTTCTCTTTCTTCCTGTCTTTCTCGCTCTCACACACACACAGACACACACACACTCTCTCTCTCTCTCACACACACACACACATACACAGGGAGAGAGAGAAGGAGGTGAGTTATTGGGTTGATATCGAAGTGAGAACAGTCATTTAAGGTCTCTAATTGGAGTCTTTCTGTCATTTATTGCACTGAGCAGCCAGTGGCCTGTGCAGCACACCTCTCTCTCTCTCTCTCTCTCTCTCTCTCTCTCTCTCTCTCTCTCCTCTCTCCTCTCTCTCTTTCTCTCTGTCTTTCTCAGTGTTTTTTTCTCTCTCTCTCAATCTGTCTCTTTTTTTCTCTCTCTCTCTCTCTCCTCACCAAGTGTGAACAAAAGCACCCGGCTGTGAAGACACGCACACCCCCACACCGCACCACACCATGGTGCCATTGTGTCAGAAGTGCCTGGTGGCCTGACAGTCGCTATGAGTTGGCCAGCAGCCCATTGCTTTCCTGTCTGTCTCCCACACCATCGCCACCACTCTCTCTCTCTTTCTCAATCCCCCTTTCTTTTCTTTCTCTCTAACCCCCTCCCTCCCTCGCCCCCCCTCTTGGTCTCATTCCCCCTCTTCTTGATCTTATTTTATCTGGCCTTACTCCATGGGGCTTTTTTATTTTAATGTACATTTCAAGGCGGGGAGGGAACACACTCATGGCGTGGGAGAAACATCCATGGCAGGTTGTCGGAGGCTGTGAATTGATTCATCACAGCCACCCAGACAGAGACAAATGCATTGTCAGCACAGAGGGCTTGACGTACGCACACACACACACACACACACACACACACACACACACACACACACACACACACAAACACACACACATACACACACACAAACTGTTCTAGTCTGGTCACAAACCGGAGACAGACATTGTCCAGCACACAGCATATTTCAACATGTGTGATGACAGTTCTACAGGAGTGAGAAATTACTTGTCCTGACCAAGCCCTTTGTGTAAGCACACACACACACACACACACACACACACACACACACACACACACACACACACACACACACACACACACACACACACACTGCCCTCCAGTCCCCCTGGTCAACACACGACTTCTACATGCACCTGCAAAAGAAGTGATCATAATAAAGCCACAATAGGGCCACTGGGAATGACACTACTGTGGTACACTTACACAGACTGTTACTAGCAATGTCGTCTGTAGCTGGTAGCTATCAAGTGTCGTAGGTCTAATTATTAAAGAAGAAAAATGTGGCTCCATACTGCCCCCTTGTGGGAGATATTTACTGAAGCGTTCAACGCTTCAGAGACTTCAATAGACCACTGGGGTTTAAAGTTGAGCTTCAGTGTGTTCACCCAATTGCTTACTCATCCACTTCCATTGTCTCATGTTGTAATCCCAGAGTTTATCGATCTTATTGGATAAGTTCACATATTGGTACAAATGCAGCTTCTGACAGTGACTGGTGTGCATGTCATGAGGGTCATGTCTTCACACTGCCTTTATTGGTTGGCTTTCAGTGGAGGGCAACATTTGTCAGTTCAGTCTATCCACATCTACATCCACATGACCAATGCACCATAACCATTTTAATGATCTGTTATTGTATCTACCCATATGACCCTATTATTGACAAAGTGGAACTATGGCCTTAATTGATTTAAAAAATAAATGGTGTCACTGTTTAGAAATATCCCTCAGCCTACAAACCGTTTGAACCCTCAAAGCTGAAGACTAAGCTGAATAACAACTGTTATTTGTAGAATCAATGTGTAATGACTTGAAAAGGACTCGGTCTCGTTCCCCTTAGAAAATTCAATTTGTTTAGTGTCACATAATCAACTGAATACACATAGGTAACAATACATATTTCATAAAAAAGACAGCTAATATTTCTTTCTGCATTTTAAGAATTCATACTGTTGTAAGATCCTTTAGTCTTATTTTCAGATGTTCAATAGTTCCCAATGTGTTTGCTTAAGTGTGTGTGTGAAAAAGGGGACATGAAATAAGAGCTCCCTCTGGGCTGAGAGGTATAGCCAAATCTGTGTGTGTGCATGCGTGTGTGCGTGTGTGTGTGTGTGTGTGTGTGTGTGTGTGTGTGTGTGTGTGTGTGTGTGTGTGTGTGTGTGTGTGTGTGTGTGTGTGCGTGTGTGTGTGTGTGTGTGTGTGTGTGTGTGTGTGTGTGTGAATTTAGTCTTGCTCTGGGCATGACCCAGTGGTTGGTTATGGACTCAAGTGCTCTGGGCACAAAACTGTCCACAAAATCCAGCCATTTTAATGCAATTTCATGGGACTCTATATCAAACTCTTTTGAAAAAGTCAGTTTTGGAATTCCATTAATGGTGTGTGCACACTGGAACATTTGATCCACTAAGCTAATTACCTAAACATGATTGTACTTTTAAGGCTGCCCTTATCCCCTTTTGCTCTTTGGCCTCCTGGGGCTATAGGCTCAGTTGGCCTGTTCACTAATTCAGCCCTGGTGGGTTTCCCAAAAGGCATCATGGTGGAACAGATTGGCCCTTGTCCAGGCCCAACTTTGTTCAAAGGGTTCTGTGGTCTACCAGGTCAGATATAAGTGAGAGACAGTCAAGCAGACATAATCCAGTGGTCTTTCTCCCTGTAAAACTACTAGTCTTCTTCTCACAGTCCTAGTTTTTTTTACCTAAGGCGGATTGAAAAAAATCACACTTCTCACGATGGCATCCTTTTTTTTCAGCAGGAGCTAAAGTTTCCACTGTTCTCACCGGCTTGGTGAGACTCGTTTCCATTTAAATGGCGGACAGACCGTCAGCTACCCCAGATGTATCACAGCCTTGAAGACATCTCCCCACAATGCTGGCGCGTGCTGCTGACGAAGCTGTCATCTTGGGGCGTAACACAAACCCAATGCGGCCCGCGACGTCTTGACACCTGAGTCGGAGTCTGACATTGATGTCTTAATTACGCAGCCCAAGACACATACCTTGCATACACAGAGACAGGCAGAGACACACACACACACACACACACACACACACACAGACAAAGACACACACAGACAGAGACAGACACACACAGAGACACACACAGACACACAAAGACACACACACACACACACACACACACACATACGGGCACGGCTTATGGCAACACCTTTTTGACAAGTGTCGTTGTGTTCTGCTGATTGCACCGAAGTTTAAGCCAGTGCCACAACCTCTTCTAACCCCCTGTGCTTTTTCAACAGCATTGCCTCATTTAAATTGTAAATTTAAAGAGAGATGATTGTCCGCTTTCTCTGCCTCATTCTGCCTCCCCCACCCCTCCCTCCCCGTCTCTCTATAGCTGCCTTTCTGTCTCTCCACTCCTCTTTCTATGTCTGTGTATTTCTTTTGTAAGCTGTTATTTTTTGTCTCTCTATTATTCTCTCTTATTCTCATATTTACTATCTGGTTTTGATCAACCTATCCCTCTGTGGTAAAGTATTTGAAGCGTTTGAAGAATTTACATAAATACTTGGCACTCCTGCTGCTGTTTGACATCAAAGTCTGGATTCCAACTTGATTCATCAAAGGGATAGCACTTCCAGTTTGTCAATAGCTATTCTTTATTATTTTCTTTTTTGTCCCCCCTTTTTTCACAGGAAATACAAAATCTGTGTGTACTATTTGAAGATGGGAGTTTAACAGTCATGAAAAATACACCAGAACCCCCTTTTTCCCCTCCTAATTTTGGTATGAAAAAGAGAGTGGTAATACCCCAGGGCTTCCAGCTTCGCTCACTGGCGCTGTGTTTTTCAATCAAACGGTGTATTCTTTCTCAACACAGATCTGAATAATTCATCTCTCCTCAGGACTATATCGCAAGTTCACTCGTGGTGAGAGAGTGTATCACTGTATCATGCTGCAGCCTGCAATCGCAACATTTGCCATCACTCATCTGTCAGGGGATGCGAGAAGATACAACTCAGCTCTTCAGAGTTGCTAAATCATCCGCTGATTAATTCAATGTCATGCTTTTATTTAGACAGACAGCCTTCTAATAGAATTACCTGCAGTGATTTTATGGTCTATGCACATTTGCATTGGCAAAAGATCCAGGGGTTCTCTTTCTGTCTGTCTGTCTGTCTGTCTGTTTTTCTCTCTGTCTTTGTTTTTCTCTGTCTCTGTCTCTCTTTCTCCCTCTGTCTTTCTCTCTCTCTCTTTGTCTCTCTCTCTCTCTGTCAAATACACAAACACGCACACACACACACACACACACACACACACACACACACACACACACACACACACACACACACACACTTGCCCGTATGCCACACTTCTTGAAAAAAGAAAACTTTAGAAAAGGTTAAAAATGCCCAGACTCACAGTAAGCACAATGAGTTTCCCCACTGGCACCTCATCCTGATGGCACAGTGCCCACCCAAGTCTCTCGGTGCCCAGGTCAGATTTATCACGCCCGGCGTGAAGGACGGCCCGGCGGAGTCCAGCCGCATAAGGGTGTGCTGCTGAATTAATTGGCACCGTCTCTTCAGGAGGCCTCCAAAAAACTCTGCGGTGGCATGGCCATGAGGTGACCCGTGCTCAGCCAGGCTAGCACGGTGATGGACAGGGCTTAACTAGACGTCAACCCTACACAGGGGGGGGATTGACCAGTTGGAGTCGATCACATTACCTCCGACAAGGATGACATGCTCTTGCTTAATTCCATTGTGCGGACATGGTACCTCTGTGCCCTTGAAGGCTATCAGTAGCTGAGTTTAAATTCAGCTCAGTTGTCCACATTCATGTTAATTTGGCTAAACAAAATGCACCTCGGTGGCTGTATTTGTATTGGCATCGTGGTGGTTTTTGCAAAATGCAAGCACTTCCAGCAAGGAGTCCTCATCATAATGGTCAAAATGCAACAAAAGTTGGATGGGAACCCAGTTAGTGTGTTTTAAGGGCGGCCTTAGCTTGCTCTCCGGTGCACAGGGACCGATTGCACAGGATTTCATCTTTACAACCCCTAGCGGTTTTCCTCCTTTCCTCCTATTATCGCTAACAATGACACCTCTAACACCCCGCTCAGCAAGCCTCAAGTGTTCATTTTGCTGTTTGTATGTATTTGTCTGGAGTTGTACCGGAAAAAAGACACCATGGCGGAGTGTGATGCGTGTAAGGACAATGTGCTACGTGGGTGTTGATGCGAGGCGGATGGTCTTGCGAGCGCGTCTCACTCCTCAGTAACAGCTGAGTGGCAGGAGTAAGAGAGCCGCTATGCAGGTTCCCAATTAGGTAATGCCGGGTGTCATGGCAACAGACTGCATGTCGGCTTGTTGGAGAAAAAAACAAAACAAAACACGTGGTCAGCATAACTGCGTTTACACGCTGAACTGACCACCACAGCCTTCCTCCTCTGGACCAGTGCTTCTCAAATTGGATTGTCAAATCTGACCCTGGATCCCTGGTCTCATCAGTTACGTCCCCATGGTTACTGACCGCGGCCGTCTTATTTTAATTTCAGCTGAGATTATCCATGCCAGTGTGTGCCACTTCAGAAAGCCATCATTTGAAAAACTGTTATAGAACTTGCTTTTTAAGCCCTTGTTTGTGAAAACAACAATGATTCAATACTCCTACAATATGACACATGTTTTTTAATTTTACTACAATTTTTACCCCATGAGAGTGTTTCAGCCTGGTCCTGTTTCTTTACACTCTTGTAAGTCTGTGTCGCTCCAAGGGTTTGTGCCAAGCAATTCCACTCCTTTTTATTCAGAGGGGTGAAGACGAGTGGATTGGGAAGGTGTTGCTTTTACACAGGATACAAACACTCAGTCTGCCAAAAAAAATTGCAAGCTGACAACCCACCGCTTGAAGTGTTCATCATTCAACTTTGTGCTGTCAGGTTTGACCACGCCATGATTTCTTTCTTTTTTTTTTAGAAATAAGGCACATGCATTCAACTCATATGGCAGGGTATGAAAGAGTATCTCCAGGAAGTAACAAAAATGACAGGCACTGTTAAAGAAATGGGGTACACATTTTTTTTTCAATTCTCTACTACTCTTCCCAGCTCTGCAAAACATATTCTTACCCCTCCATTGCTTCTCTATGCACTGTCTTTTGGGTTGCCTATTTGTGTTTGTCTAGAAGTCAGCATTGTGCTAGAGCTGTGATAGGTTGGCATGCCCTTTCAGACAGAAGAAGGTGTGCTTGCTGTGATAAGCATAAACAAGGCATTCAGGTATTGACCGTCATCCAAATCGTCAATGTCAAGCCATTTCACCATGACCAGCTGTCCTTGTATTGCCATGTAACATCTTTGTTCAGCTTCTCATGAAGTGTTATGGGCTTTTATTTAGATGGGACATGATGTTGACAATACACAAACAAGCTCTCAGCCTGAAGGGGGGGGGGGGGGGGGGGACATAACAGTTAATGTGTCCGGCATACCTGAATGTAATCAAAAAAGGAGTGAGCAGACATCATTCCAGCCTCTCAATGTAGATTCTGGTGGTAAGCCATAGCTGGTGCACATCTTTTTAATAGCTGATAATGCTGATGTTGACGACAGCACCTCATTGCCGTTCTGTATTTGGCTTCCCATGAAAGAACACAGGAAAGTGGGGAGTGGGGAATGTGAGGTTCCAAAATTGCTGCCATTTTTATATTTTTTAAAAAGCTAAATTGGACATCATTGCTATGTTTTTCCAATTGAGAAAGTGACAAAAAAGGATTTGCTCAAGCTGGCAGGTGCAATCTGCAAACTTATTATCATTTCAATAAACTACCACTGAGGTGCCTTCTAAAGTAATGTTTTGTCTCTCTCTCTCTCACACACACACACACAAATTCACACCCAATCATGCAGATGTGTGCAATTTCCAGAACATGGCGTGCCTGCTTGCCTCAATCACCAGTCTTTAGAACAACAGACTTTGTCTAGGGATTGCATTGTGCCGCACAAAATGTGGGCTGTATATAATTGGTTGCCATTTCTCAAACTTATATTTCAAATGTTTGTGTATCTGTGTTTGTTTATGTGTGTGTGTGTGTGTGTGTGTGTGTGTGTGTGTGTGTGTGTGTGTGTGTGTGTGTGTGTGTGTGTGTGTGTGTGTGTGTGTGTGTGTTTATAAACTGAGTGTTTTGTTTTGTATGTCGATGTTACCCCATACTTTTTCACAGATGGGGTAACATGACATCAAAGCAGGCCCACTCCAATGAAGATTGCAATGTTATTGAGAATTGAAAAGCACACATGAAACACAAATTCACCATCAACTCTGAACACACATGGATCATCAGACCATCATACCATGAAGATGGAGTGGAAACCTGACCACGACAAAGGTATTATTTCACCCCAATCAGAAGACCACTTGTGCCCAGCAATACACACACACACACACACACACACACACACACACACACACACACTAGAGTTGATTGAGAGGTATGATTCTGGCCTTCTAAGACAATCATACTGACATGTTTTTGCCTGTACCAAGGCACAAAAACACACCCACACACACACACACACACACACACACATACCACACACACACACACACACACACACACACACACACACACACACACACACACACACACACACCACACACACACACATACACACACTCTCTAGTTTGGATAGAGAGGTATAATTTTGGCACCATCATCCTGCATCCCTCTGGCCTGTATCCAGACAAACACACACACATATACACCCACACTCATGCACCAGACAGGCATTTATGGCCAGCCTCTTCATTAAAGCTGCGATCACAAAGGTTTGTCCGATAAACGAATGTATAGCAAGGGCCCAGCCTCTCCAAAGCCTTGACAAAAAGGAGTGTCTCTTTTTTGGCCTCGAACAGGAACCTCATTTTCTCCACCCGCTTCCCCATCTTGTCCTCGACAAAGGCTGCCATTGGAGCGATCTTCACCGCTCAGCCTCTTCTTTTGATACAAAGGTCACGCTCTCCGCCTAATGTGCCCATTGTGCGGCTTTCCGTGTCCCTGAGTCCCCCCCATAAATGAGAAGGGAAGGCCTGGGTTGTGCAGAATTGCTGCTGCTGCTGCCGCTGTGCAGAGAGGGGTGTGATGGGGTGGGGATGGGGGGACAATAAGTTTTGGTGATGGAGCTCTGCCGCTTGCCCCCGGCCTTTTGTACGAATCACTAAAGAATAAGATTTCGCAGTGCCTGAAAAGGTAATTTGCCTAGCGACTTGTCCTTTTCTTCGCACTGCGCTTTCATCTGCACACCCGACTCAATTGCTTTCCTTTCCTCCCCGTGTACCTCTGCACCGCCTGCCTTAGCCCAACCCCTCCATCACTACTGCACAAACCTCTCCTACCACCAACCTTACCACTCGTGTACCCACCACAATCCACTACCATCAGTAGTGTTCCTCCATCCTGACACTACAACTAATACCCGATTAATAGTGTAACCCAGCCACCCCCTCAACACACACACACACACACACACACACACACAGACAACTCTTACCACTCATACCCTCCACATTCTACAACCACCACTGCTGCTGTCACTACTCTTAATGCCCCCCAGCTCCATCCCAAGCACTAGTGTACCCCCAACTAGTGACCACCATAACCCCACCCCCATCATTATCTGTACACTAACTTCCTCACCATCACTGGTGTACCCTTCCCAAACCATGTAATGTATGCCCTACCCCTCATGCCACCACCATCAACACTACTAATCCCACCACTGCTATTTACTACTGTATCCCCCAGCCCCAGCTATCACTACTGGTAGAGCACTCACCAACACCTCAACCCACCCGCCCACTGCCACTGCTGTTATTGTGCCTCCCCACCATTACATGCCCCTTCAACACCAGCCTGTTTCCACTGCACATCATTAACCCTTCCTGGTAATTTGTTGCTTTACTAAATGCTCCATCAGCCGTCATCCTCCCACTCTATCTATCCATCTCTATTTGCACAGTCATTATCTAATTTGCCATCCTATTGCCTGCCTGCATGCTAGCCTAATGGTGGGGTGCACCCTACAATTTCCCTGAGCATACAGCAGCTTTGTGTGCTGGGGCAAATACACTATGGCTATATGTGCTGATGGAGGCCGATAAGCCTCCTCCAATCAGCATCGCTCAAACAAATGGGGTTTCGTGACAGATGCAAGCTGTCATATTTACAGCAGAAAATTGGGGAAAATGGACTATGGTGTGTACTAAATAATAATAATAATAATAATAATAATAATAATAATAATAATAATAATAATAATAATAATGATGATGGTGCCAATGATATTAAGTAAAATAATTGAGCAGCCTGAAAGAATGAGAACCAAATTAGAACTTGGTGTTTAATCAAGGAGGGAAGAAAAATGGATTCCAGCGAAACAGAAATCCATCACCTGGCTGTAAAACAGATCTGCACAGCAAACACTTCTGTCAAGTTACTTCACGCTGCACTGTGAATGTACAGCAAAAAATATATAGTTTTACTGGAGATATGTGGTTTATTTCCTCCTCAATTAGATACGCCAGAGGCGAATACACTGTAAAATCTAACACTAGGGTTTACTTGCATTCAGTTAGTTTACTTTACTCACAGTCATAGATCTGTGGATCTTAATGATTATGTTAAAGTAACAGTTACTGACCAAAGGGAAAAAACACATTACTTTTCAACTGGAGTAAGCTCAACTTGAATGAGACAGTAACTTCAACAGTTTTGACGCGACAAGGGGGCGCTATCACCTGCGTTTCTTCAAGGAATGAGCAAGACCAAAGAAGAAGAGGAAACGAATCGGGAGATCAAGCAGACACGAGCACATGCAACAGACTGGAAACTTCGCTGGATTTATGAGCTGCAGTTTTCATAAACTGGTAAATGGTGTCTGATTTTCCACTAGGAACCCATTGGAATTTAGAATATTAAAAATAACCACCTCAGATGTTAGGTTTGATGGGTTAAATCCTGAGTTGTGCTGTTAATATTGCTAAATTAAAAAAAGCTAAGTGATTGCACTTGCCCAAGCATGTTCCCAACCGACTAGCATGACTAGCATGTCCGTTTAACTAGACTAGCATAACTAGCATGTCTGTTTTCTTCAATGCTTACTTTAAAAGTAATACTTTATGTGGTTTGAAATTTCTGTTGTGCAGTTAATTTGCAAGTGCGAGGTACCAATTCCTGAATCCATGTGGTTGTTATTTTGAATATCACCGTGTAGCAATGAAATGGGATTGTAAGCATTGCATATTTTCGACAGACAAGAGAGGCCAGTTATTAAAGCACTACCGCCTTAGACATGGCGGGCTTACTCGTCAACAACCACTCCCTTGTCTTCATATGGATTGTTTATGCACTTTTAAGTAATTTAATGCTCTCAAAGTGCATTTAGCCAAACTACACACGCACGTAAGGCAAACCAATACACCAGTTGCATTATTTCATTGTCAGATATGTGACTATGGCGAGCTTTGCTCTGAAGCAGAGTTTTTCACACATGTACGTCATCATTTAAAGTTGAGACAAAAGGTCCCGTGCCCATATGAGGGCTGTGACTTTGAATCCAGTGTGTATTCGACATTTAATGCACATAAATGCAGAGAGCATAGTGGGTGTGCTACTCCATTCAAACCTGAAATCAGATCTGTATGTGTTTTCTCTTAAAGAAGCAAGATGTTGTGGCTCTACGCACACTGATACTCCGCGGGCTCCCAATCCTTCTTGGTGATGATCCAGCTGATTTTTACAAAACCTGCTTGGTAAGTTAAGAATGTAGCACAATTCGCTGTAAATACACTGCTCCGCAAAATAAAGGTAACACCAAAACATTGCAATCCAACTCGGTCATGTATTCTTCTGTGATATCAGCCTGTGTGGTTAAGAACAAACAATCCATTTTGCCTACTGTTGAGATATACAGTATATAACAAGCAGTGTGTAGAATGTAGGTAATGATCAAGACGCACACTAGATATAGAGATATTCTGCTGATTGTGTCCACAGACCATTTCATTTTCTTTCTTTTTTTCTTGATCCTTTCGATCTGATTTTTTTGTTTCAATTGACAGTGTCCAATCCCTTGAGGCAGCGTGAGGCGAGCACCCTTGTTCTTTTTTTATGCATTTAGGGAAAAAAGCATATGTAAACATAGTGCCATACGTCTGATCTAGTCTCTTTCCCGTGAAGTCATTGTCCGTGTTAAGTATTATGTTTTTTGTTTGATGTTCTAATTCTATGACAGTGTCCAGAGCATGGAGGAGATGTCATGAGACATGCCTGTACACCAGGTGACATGGAGGAGACCATAGAACGGTTAGCAACCCAGCAGTGGGTTCACCAGCTCCTTTCTTTTGCCAGGTAGCTCAAGAGGAGCACTGGAATGAGGAAAGTATGAACGCTTAACATCCACACTTGGGGCCTATGCTTACAGTCTGACATTGTGGAGTGTAAACTCCAGCATGCCTTTTCTTCTTATTATTATTATTATTATTATTATTATTATTAATTATTATTATTATTGGTTTTAGTCTGTAAGCATAAGCCCCAAGTCTGGATGTTTAACCTTCATGCTCTCCTCATGTAGTCTGTTTCTGACAATTTAAGCAGAGGCATGCACATAATTGGCCAGCTAAGTTCCTTTTGTTGGGCTCTTCCAGTACTCCTCTTGTGCTACCTGGCACAAAGAAGGAGATGGTGATCCCCTAGCTGGGTTGTAAACCATCTGTGCCCTGGAGTTCTGGTATGTCTCCTGGCATCTTCTCCATACTCAGGACACAGTCCTTGGGAACACAGCAAACCTTTATGCCACAGTACACATTGATGTGCCGTCTTGGATTAGTAGCACTACTTGAGTGATAGACACAGTTTGGTAGAGCCTCCAAGGGTAGGACACTGGAAAAATAGCTCTAATTTGGTATTTTGATGATTATCTCTACATTCTACCTGTCGCTTGTTAAAGTTGCACAACAGTAGGAAAATAGGATTCATTATCAGTGCTTCCTCTTAGACAGGCTGATATCTCAGACGTGTTGACCAACTTGGAGTTACATTGCATTGTTTTGCCGACCCTTTATCTTTTGAGCTGTGTAGTTTTATGTCGTATATTATCATTGTAATGTCGTTGCAACCCCAAAACGGATCATCTGATGCTTCAGAAGCCTACTGAAATGTTCAATTCCATTGTAGTTTACAATTAAAATAATGTAATGTATTGAATGTATTTTTGACCTACGACTTTTTATTCCACAATGTAAGCATTCAGTAGTAAAGAACATCCCACACACCATCTTATCCACCAAACTTTAATACAACGTTTTGGTCATCCAACCTTCTTCAGGATAAGTATGTTTTTCAGGTTTTTGTATTAAAGTATGCTGGTGTGTGGGATGTTCTTTACTACTGAACTTAGATGTTATCCTATCCACCTGTCAAACTACAGAGGTGTGCAGAAGTGTTTTTATCAACTGACAATATAAGCATTTACAATGTGTCCTATATTGGTCCACCATGTGTTTAACTGTTACCATTGTATTGCTATGTGTTGTACAGGACACTGATGATGATGTGGTGTGGGCCAACGTGTCCTTTGGGCTGTTGACTGTGATTGAAGACGATGGCACACCAGCCAGACCTGACCGCATCTACCTGGAGCCAGTGTCCACTGCCATCATCATTGAGGGAAGTCTTGTAATGGATGACTTAAAGTCATTACCAGAGGCCTTTTGCCTGTTGTTTGGTTTGTCTTATGCCCTCAACCTAGACTACCCCAAAACCATGAAAAACACATTAAACTTTGTTCAGCGTTTGTTGCTTGGATTGGGGCAGAACAAGCTAACCCCAAAATTGCAAAGTCTCAAAAACTTGTTGCTTAGCTAATTCTGTCAACATTTGGTGTGTGTGTGTGTGTGTGTGTGTGTGTGTGTGTGCCATGCTAGGGAGGTATGTATGTTTTCCGTTACTGCCGGTGGGCCGGTAGCTCTCCACTCTGGGCTCCTGTGTGTGTGTGTGTGTGCGTGTGTGCGCGCGCGCGTGCATTAAGGTCGGTGGGGCGGTAGCTGTTTTCTTTGAGTGCGTGGCTGGGAGTCAAACATGCAGTCATGCAGCGTGAGAGTCCCTGCTCTGGGCTCCTCAGTATGTCTCTCTCTCTCCAGATTTTCTTTCTGCATTTTTAGCTCTTTTGTTGTTGTTTTGGTATGTGTTTTAAGAATGTTTTAAGAAGACATCAGTTATCATTCTGATGGGGATTTACAGTCTAGTGTGAAATAAAGAATTGTGCTTGGAAAACAATGTATAGACAGCACACATGTACATCCACACTTGTAGCACATTTTTTGTTTTTGAAAAGACTAACCATAGAAGCATGTTCCGTTAAAAGTGTAAAAATGTGTACAGAAAAAAAGTGCTACTGTGACTGATAATGTCTTCAATGGCATATGTTGAATGAAGTTTTTTTTTTCTCAGTATTTGAGGTTCCGTTGTACCTTTACTGAGTGGGCATCTCCAATAAATACTCAAATTGTCATCAGTTTTACTGTCATCTTTGTAGAATATAGGCTGTTTTTACTGTAACTTGTGCATGCAAGTATTATTTACTGCTCATTTCAAGGCAATCGGTGTCCTAGCTTTCTTCAAGTAAGGTGAACTTACTCTTTAAGTAAAGGTTACAGCATATTTCACATTAGAGAAACTGACCAATAAGTCCGTACAGCTTCACAACACATGTTTAATGAATGAAAATGTAAGTATACTCAACTTGCTACTCCTAGTTACATGAAAGAGGAATTCATCGTGCACTACACTGAATAATTGCTTTTAAGGTCAGCTTTAGATTGTCAGTCAACTTGGTCCATGTTTTCAAGGCAATCGGTGTCCTAGCTTTTTTCAAGTAACATCTACTTATTGGATTTTACAGTGTACTGCAGCCGTCTTACTGTGACCTTGGGTCTTAATGTCATCCCGGACATGTTCGCTAGATTATGCAAACATACACCTCACGTGGTATGGATAGGCAGGCTAAAATGTGCATGTCAAGGACCCTTTTAAGCGCCAACCTGCCACATTTGTTTTACATTTCCTCCAGTCATACTAATTGTTGCGAAGCACCCAATGCATCATCATAAACCCTCCTGCCCAGGCCCATAAAGTAGCCTTGCCGCACCCAGTCAGCATTCCGTTTTTATTTGTAGGTTTATTTCCTATGCAGGTTTTTGCACCAGTTATACCAAAGACAAACGAATAAACACAAACCACTACGCGTATTTATTTCCGTGGTGGACTAAAACTATCATACTATGATGAACCTGCATCAATGTTCCTATCTAGAAAATGTCATTTTGCAAAGAACAATCCATCATAATTTTAGTTGTCTAGAAAGTTCATGTAGATTATTATCTTATATTTGACTTTACTAATGGGTTTTACGACCCATTCGTTTAAATTTACGCTTTTACAGTAGGTAGCCCTATGGTTGCGCTCCCAAAGCCTCTGTATTGACTCTTTTTTGCCGGGCTTCCTTTATATAGTTCCCTGTCATTTAAACACATTTCCATTGGAATAAGAATCTGTCTATCAGCGCCTTACCTTTGCTCAATTGGTCTTAGGTTACAACAGTTGCATCCTTTCCACGCCCAGCTGTACCTGCGGTGCTGTGAAAGGCTGTCATCGCTTGCTTTTGTCCCGCCCATTATCACCGATTCTCTCTGAGCGTTCTATCGGTGCTCACTGGGAGCGTCTCAGGGATGTGATCACAGTCGTCATAGGCAAGTGCTGAGAGTATCCTACTAGGCAAGTGCTCCGGTGCCGGGCGGACTGTAGGGGTGGATAACGGAAGAGAATAGGCTACGTCGTGAGGAAAATAACTCTGCGCGGGGAAAGGAGAGGAGGGAGAGCCAGGCACGGGGCTCTCCTGCACACGCGTCAAGCGCAAAACACGCCGAACATGGCGGAGCACCACTCAGCCTCCGACGGCAAGCACAAAGCATCTGCCAACGCTGGGAGTTCGATGCTGGGTAACAGCCGAGCCGGTGCCGCGAGTGGAGGAGGGGGAGGCAAAGGAGGCCTCTCCGGCGGACTGACGCAGCCAGCTGGGTGGCAGTCACTGTTATCATTCACGATACTTTTCCTAGCCTGGCTGGCGGGCTTCAGCTCAAGATTGTTCGCAGTGATTCGCTTCGAGAGCATCATTCATGAGTTTGACCCATGGTAAGTAAATTGAAGATGCATATAGCCTGTGTTACTTCATATGTTAAATCTAGTCTTAAGATGAGTGAAGTTCGCAGTTTCCCTGCCTGTCAGTCGATTGCTGCTGCTGCAGAATTCCCTCATCAAAATGATCATGGGTCGCATTCAGTTTATCATCTTTTTCTTACCTTGAATTAAACGAAAAACTTTGTTCGTCACCAGTAACTGACCACCTGGTAACGGCTTGCAGTTAGCGTGTGATGGTATGGTAACTTCGCAACAGGCAAACAAGTCGACTGGACTAGATTTTTGTGGTTTTGATGACTATGAGTATAGAGCTTTGCGATCTTTGCTGCATAATCCTTCAAATTCCACTGGAAACGGCCTACTTTGTTAATGGAAAAATCAACACCAGTAGTCGAGTGGGGTTTATTTTAGTTCTATTCGTTCATTAATAAACTAGCTGATAACTTCTGTTAAGCATTTATAAGCCACAAGACACGGTCAACTTTTCAATGTCACAGGGCCGGATGGCATCGGATGGCAGAGGTTGAGTCATGGCAATTTTTTGACGAATAAGATAACGGGTGTGAAGTTCAGCCGTGCGTGCTGACCGTGTGCTTGTGTTGCTGTCAGTGGGAGCCCTGTTAACGTGGCGCCCCAAATGACAGCTGAAACCCGGAAGCCTACACAGATTGTTAACCGAATTGTAGAGATGATGGCATCATCTGTTCACATTACTCTCTCCAGGTGTCTCAAGGTGATCCTTAGAAGATGGTGAAGGCATAGAGAAGTTTCTAAACTTTTAAGGGCAGTCAGTTACTTCTGTTTAGGTTGATTGAGATATACTGTAGACTGGGACACATAGTTTGACTAAATGTAATGCTGCTATCCATTATTTATGACTTTGCAACATAGATGTTAACGTGATTTGGCACGGGAAAGTTGCCGCTGGTTTGCCTTTTTTTAACTACAGAAGCTATTCTTTACACATATCACGTAGGACCACCCTAAATGTGTTGTAATTTATTAAAATATGAATAAGAAAGTTATATTATTATTATGTTATATTGCTTGCGCCGCCAGATACACTCTTAAACATTGCATAGAGTAATGTAGGACAATGTAAAGGAAAGCTCTTCACAAGAATAATGGCCTTATCATTATCTCCTTCCATCAACTTGCTTTTCTCTCCTCACGTCCTTTTCTCCGTTAATGACCCTAAAAGCAAGAGCAAAGCATCTTGTAAACTGTCGCAGCCTGGGTTGAATGTTACCACGTCCCTCGACGATATAGATTGTTGTCACGGGTTTAATGGACTGCTAGATGAACGCCCGTCAGCCGGAGCATTACACATCGGTCCGTAACACGAGTAGTGTGGGATAAGCGCTCGCATTTGCATAGCCTCCATAAACATTAACACAGACAGTCTGCACATCTCCAAGCGCCTGTCGTTTTTCAAACTCCCTAGCTGATGACTATTAGAAGATCTCATTAGGAGTGCTGAACGCAAAAACTCTTCTTTAACACGACAGTCGCTTTTCAAAGTCCCTAGGTGATCACTGGGTTTGTCGGCCTCATTATGGTGTCATATGCAACAGAAAACTCCCGTTAGCTCTGAGATAGTGTGTAAATATTGAATGACTTTCTGAATATTTAAAAATGATTGTAAAATTATACTGTATGTCAGAATACAAAGCACTGCCAATTCAACAAGTGGTGGGAAATGTGCTGTAATGTACCGCATACTTCACATACATTAACGCTGTTGCAATATTGGCAGGGATGTGGTGTCAACAAACAGGGTGCCTTGTTAGCAAAGATCACACATCTTTTTTGTGTTTTAAAATGAGAAGTTGTGTTAAAGAGAGCATGCTGAAACCCACAATGGTGCTTTAGTGGTGACGGTGATGCAACCCACACCAGTGGTTAATGGAGGTGTGCGAAGCCATGCTGTAACCCTGATCTAGACCTGGGAAAGCTCATTTGATATAGTTATACCCTCCTGCGCAACTGTGAGAAAGAGCACCATTGTGATGTTGGCACATTCACTTTAACCACTGAAGTTAATCTCCAATGTCACACTCTGACACACACACACACTCTCTCTCTCTCTCTTACACACACACACACACACACACACACACACAACTGAAAGAGAGACCACAGGAAACTGGAAACTTAACCTGTCGTACATATCCACTCCATTTTTGTGAGAGGATTTTCTTCATTTTCCCACATGTGTGTGTGTGTCAGTGTGTGTGTGTGTGTGTGTGTGTGTTTCTAAACTGACCTATATCTTCCAGTCCTGCCGTCATTCTGAATTTCCACTCCTTTCCTTTGTCAGCCTCACCCTCAACTATGCAGTAGCACTCCAGGGTTTGATGGCTTGTTCAGGACTGCTTTAGCTGTCTGAGATAGGGTTTCTCTGAGGACGAGAGAGGGGTAGAAATTACATTAATGTGTGTATGTGTGTGTGTGTGTATCTGTGTGAGCATGCTTTTGTGTGTGTGTGTGTGCGCGAGAGAGAGAATAAGTAGTGAGAAGGGTATATGAACAAAATGGGCATGCATGTGTGTATGTGTGTCTTAGTAAGAAGGGTGTCTGTGTGAGATAGAGATTGCGTAAGAAGGAGAGAGACTGAGATGGAGAGAGTGTGAGAGTGAAGAAAAGGCAAATAAAGGTTGTCGGAGAAGGAAAGTTGAGAGGGACCAGTTTTGTGTAAAGGTGAATGAAGCTAGATTCACTCACTCCACCCCCACAAACTCTCTCTCTCACACTCTCTTTCACACACACACACACACACACACACACACACACACACACACACACACACATGCAGAGCTCCCAGTTATGTCAGTAAAAAAAGGAAGGTAGACAAAGTGAAAGTGTGACATCTTGTGTTTACTTTGTTTTATATACAAGTTTCCTACTTTTTTCTGCTATGTTTATATTGTTATGTTTATACGATATTTAATGTAACACTGTGGACTTAGGGAGCACTGCAATTTCAAATCCGGTGTACGACCTGTACGGTTTTGACAATAAAGCTGACTTTGACACTTTGACTTGAAAAGATGGAGTATAGGGCAGGTGGAAGTGAAAGAAGACAGTGAGACGAAAGGAAAACCTTGCTGTCAGTGAAACAATGAGCTGGATGTATTTGAAGCTCATGGCTTCATCTCTCTCTCTCTCTCTCTCTCACACACACACACACACACACACACACACACACACACACACACACACACACACACACACAAACACACATACACACACACACACACACACACAGGGACACAAACACACATACATAGGGACACAAACACAGGAACACAAAGGAGTAAAACACAGTCTGACATGGGTACAGAAGCATCGCAAGACTAATACACACAATGGTTTGTTGTTGGTGTGGGGGCATCCTATAGTCACATACAGGATTGATGCATGTTGGAGACAGGCACACAGACAATCGTACACAGACAGGCACACACAGACAGAGAGACACACAGACAGAGACAGACACACACACAGACACACACACAGACACACACACATATTGGGAGAAAGCATCGAGATGAAATATCCCCACAAATAAATCACATGTACACATTTGTATGACTGGTTAAGGTTCAACCTCTGGCGGTGTGCAGGATGACTAATTATTGGATTTCTCTCCTTCCTTCTGAAGCACAGCCTCCCACCAGGCAGACAGAGAGAGAAAGTGAGAAAGAGACAGAGAGAGAGAGAGGGAGGGAGGGAGAGAGATGGACAGAAAGATGGATAGATAAAGATGGATGGGGGGAGAATGAGAGATGAATGGAGAGATAAAAAGATAGCAAGAACGAGTGGGAGAGACCCCCCACCCCTCCCACACCCCCTCCCACACACACACACACACACACACACACACACACACACACACACACACACACACACAGACTTCCCCCATGGTCTGATTCTTTGCCAAGCAACAAGGTTCCTGTGTGCTGCGAGATTAACCCCACATTGATTGATTAACTATCGGCGAGAAGACACCTCCTTATCGCCTCCATCCCTTAAGCCATGCACTGCCCGGCCCTTATCACCCACGCACACCACTGTGGACTCTCCTGCCCTAGCACACACGTGCTTACACCCACACACACACATGCATACACACGCACACACGCACGCACGTGCACACTCTCTCTCTCACACACTCACACTCACACTCACACACTCACACACACACACACACACACACACACACACACACACACACACTCACACTCACACACTCTCTCACACACTTACACTCACACTCACACACTCTCTCACACACTTACACTCACACTCACACACTCTCTCACACACTTACACTCACACTCACACTCACACACACAACCCAACAATGGCGGTCACAGTCACAGGCAGTTATACTAGAAATGAGCAAATGTGTTCTGCAGGGCCTGGTAGATATCCTCTAGAAACCTCCCATACCCCACTAACATGCATACACACACACAGATACACACACAGATACACACACAGATACGCACACAGGCACGCACACAGGCACGCACACAGGCATGCACACAGGCACGCACACAGACACGCACACACATGCACGCACACAGACACACACACACACACACACACACACACACACACACACACACAGACACGCACACAGACGCACACACACACCGTTACTTCAGTAGACTGAAGGGAGTTTGAGATCAAGGGCCGTAGAACAGAGCAGAAAGCGGAACAGAGACGTCTGTTGAAGACGCTCCACGCACCCGCGACACAAAGGAGCATGGGTAAAGAAGCCCTTTCCTCTCTCTCCTGTAATCCCTCAAGGGGGGGCACAAAGACAAAGCAGACTTTGCTGATAAGATAGCCCTCTTTCTGTCTGAAGCCAAGACCCAATTGGCTCGTTCTTGGCAAATAAAATCAAAGTTTAATGCTGTGCCCCGACAATGTTTGTTCGTTGTGTTCAATGTTCGCTTGACCCTCTTTTTTTTTTTCTCTTCACATCCCTGGGAGGTTTACCCAGACAAAAGCATTCATGAACATTTGACAGGCCTCTTACTCAGGTCTCTGTGGTGCCGAGCAGTGTTTTGCAGTGGGCCCGCGTGTAGACCTCAAGTATCAGTCTGGGAATATATATTAGTCTTAAGTAGGAAGGATGGGCAAGTGTCCTGCGCAATCTCATTTTTCCTGAGATGTCTAATAAAATATTCAGTAAGCTGTTTCAGCTCTGTGTGTGTGTGGGTATGTATGTGTGTGTGTGTGTACTTGCACAAGAGTATGTGTGTGTGTGTGTGTGTGAGATACATTCTGACTGCAGTTGATTGGGCTTTTTACCTTGTAGACCACCACCCCTGTTAAAACCCCTTGTGTCTTTAGGGCACGTCTTGCCTGCCATGTCGGTCACAGTGCGTTCGACTGGAGAACAAGGATGTGCACTCGGAATGAGAAAGGGGAGTGAACTGTCAGGATGACTGCACCTGCTTTTGTTCAGCTTTAATAGCAGCGAGGAATGCACACGGGCGTGCGGGAGCATGTGTGTCTCAGCTGGCAGCAGCCATGCTGATCTTAAGGGCCACCAGGGCCTGGATACAGAGCGTAATTAATCATATTAACAAATACCAGCCAGGCAGGCAACTGTCATCATCCTTGTTCTCCTCATATCCCCCCCCCCCCCCCCAACACCACCCCCTGCCCCTACTCCACACACTAATACACACACACACACACACACACACACACACACACACACACACACACACACACAGCTCTTCTCACCTCATCCTCAGCGTGATGCCACATGGGGTGTGTGTTCATGCATGTATGCATGTATGTGTGTGCACACGCGCTGTGTGTGTGCATATGTGTGTGTGTGTGTGTGTGCATGAGCACCAGCATACACAAGAGCGGCAAAAGCCAGGTGCAGAGTAGCATGTTAAGAAGGCGTGAGCTGCCTCAAGTGAATGCTAAAATGAATGGCACAAGAAAAGGCGAAGAGGAGAAGCAATCAGATGCATGTGGCATTGTGGCATCCATCCATGCGGCACCCTCCCTGTTTGTTCACTATCGTCAGGCATCTGTTGTGGCTAGCTGGGCCTGATAACACCACAGGAGACAACACCAGCGGCTGTTTGTCTTTTTTCTTACCTAATTGCAGTCTGTTTGTTTGCTTCTTAATTCTGCTTCTTGTTGCTCCACCAGCCCCACTGCTGCTTGGCTGTGGTTGTGGCAGTGCTGGTGCGAAGGGATGGGGGTTTGATGTTAAGCTCACTGATTAACTCTGACGCTGAGCAACACCACCACCCCACCATCCTAGTACACTCTTTCTCTCTCTCTCTCTCTCTTTCTCTGTCTCTCTGTCTCTCTCTTTCTCTCTCTCTCTCACTCACACACACACACCTTTATCCTATATCATCCATTCCCAAGAGAGAGAAGGAAAGAGAGAAAGATGGAGGGATGAGGGGCGACA
>CM059283.1:25681217-25763717 GCA_030347295.1 Setipinna tenuifilis | reverse complement strand
CCTTTGGTATTGGAGGACATAAAAATAGAAAGAGAGATGGGGTAGATTGAATGTATACAGAGCCAGAGAGAAAGACAGGATAAAGAAGTGGAAGATAAGTCATAGAGAGGCGAAGATATAGAAAGCAGGTATGGAGAGACACAGAGAGGTGGTATAGAAAGAAATAGGGTGAGGTAGAGGTATGGAGAGAGGTGGTAGAGAGGTTTAGGGTGGGTACAAAGAAATATAGCAACTGTATAGAGAGAGGTGGAGAAGGAGGGTATGGAGAGAACATGCCAAACTACCGCCGGGGGTCTTATTGCACCATGTGTGGAGTGGCTGCCAAACCTCCTACTTTTTTCCTTTTTTCCTTTCTCTTACTCATCTTCCTCTCTCTAAGTTTCTCTCTTTTCCCTCCCTCCCTTTCTTTGTAGCGTTGTCTTCCTCTGTTTCTTCTTATCTTTCCTACCTCCACTGCAGAGGTTTCTCTCTGCTCGTCTCTCGCTCTTTGCCCCTCGAGCTTCGGCTCGTCTCGTGTTTTGACTATCCTGTCAACATTGAGGCAGCCCTTTCATCTGGGCGTAACTGTCCACAGACATGCTAAGGGGGTAGAGAGTGAGAGACTGCAGAAATCTGAAGTGTGCCTGTATGTGTGTGTTTGTGTGTGTGTGTGTGTTAGAATTGGCATCATTTAGGAATGGTCAGATTAACTGTTTAAATGTGAAAGAGTCCATAACAGTTTATTCAATCAAAAAGCGAGTCAAAAAGGAAAACCCAGTAAATATGTAACATTAAGAGAATCTCTGCATATCTAGCATCCAGTGATGCATTAATAAGTGTCCCGAAGTCACCCAAGGTCTTAATTCAACCTGACTGCATCTCTAACTGTTAATATTACAAATGACAGCAAATTTATGCCTGAGCCAGTTCTCTAAATTATTAAGTCAAACTTGAACTTTTTAATGATGTGATAGGTATGCAGTGATGAACAAGCACTGAACAATTTTGTGAATTGACAAAGATGTAGCTGACAAGTACCCTTTAGGGAAATTTGTGCAATGGGTGTTGCCGTCTCAATTATATTTAGCTGGGTTGCTTATGACATTCTGTGTCAATGCAGCTGACAATTATCCCCAATAGCTTACTGCTGCGTGTATGCAGTTCATCAAACACATTTCACTTTTTTGCTGTATGGTTCTCTGCTCTCTCAAATACAACTTTTTAAGGAAGTATGCAGTTATTTCCACAAATGCAGTTTCATAATTATAAGGCTGCGGTGCCTCTTCTGTTGGTTGGGTTCACTTATTCAGTCAGTAAGAACTTATTATTTTATTTAATATGTCTTTAACTAATACTTCCATGTCCATTGTAGGCTTTTAGGCCAGATTTAACTATGCTTATTTTTAACTGACCAGTCCACAAATAATTGTTTTTTTTTTAATTATAACTGCAGTTCACATTTTTTGCAAATGGTTTACAAAATTGTCCAAAATGCACATCTCTGTGCATGTAGGTCTCTGTGTGTAACTGACTGACTGTGTGTGTGTGTCTGTGTGTGTGTGTGTGTGTGTGTGTGTATGTGTGTGTGATTGCACTCTTTTGTATTCGGATATGACTTGGAGAGAGAGAGCAAATGGACCAAACCAAACAAGCACGCTAGTTGTATAAAAAACTGAATTGAGTGTTTGTAAGTGCCTGATATGGAGAGTGCGCTTCTAAAACAGACCGAAGGAGATGGTTGGTGGAAATGAGAACCTTGACAACAGAAAGCACTTAGGGACTCGTGGTCCATGCTCCTCGGAGCCTGTGATGAAATCAATAGTCTAGAAATCACACGTCTGACTCCACAGTGCTCTTTAAAGAAAAGCTGTAGCCGTCTCAGGCAGCACCCTTCTCCTCTTACATGCCCAATTTTCTCAAATTTAATTCCTTAAGTACCTGACGTCCTTGCCTTGCTTACGGCTGTAGTAATATCACAATATATTTCCCTATATTGTTTGATTTTGATTTCTATCACTTTTTTTCCTGATGCTGCCAGTTCGAGAGCATTTGGACTGAAATCTGAAGAAACCAGGGATTAGCTCAACATTTTAACATAGCCTGCTAAGCAAATAACACACACTTGCAGATGTTATGTAGCCCAAGGCACAGGTAAACTGTTTATGTTTTGACCAACTTAAAATCACTGCAAATCAGAAATACATTATTTTGGGTTATAATGACTATGTTGGAGACAATGCAAAAATTGCTGTGAATTTAAACTGGATTTCTCAGGATAGCTAACCTTGTACATAAACACTCATAGCCTACCATAGCCTACGAATCTGTAAGTTTTTGTGGTGAGTGATGGTTTTGTGAGCTAAACATGGATGTTATAATAAGAGCATGAAGAGTAGTATATGAACAATAAAGTTCAATGTAAATTTAAAGGTACTTTTCTCGCAAATCGTTTATTAAAGCGAGTGGTGACAAGCACCATTGGGAAGTTTATGCTGTGCAATTAGATATGGCTATAAATAAACAGCCGATAAAGTGAAATAAGCAACCTATACAAATAACACTGTTTTAATATGAGAGATTTCTGTTGATATGCAAGAATTTTTTTCTCCTGGGGAAAGTTGAGGCTGGGGTGGTCATTGTCAAGTTCAACACATGTAATAAACTATGTTAAAAACACTAGCTTTTAACTACTCTATGCCAAACTTGCAGGCTGTGCACATTAAACTCACGTTTTAATGCTTTTTGTATAGGCTACTTACTTCGATGGTGTTTTTTTAAAGTGATTAAAAGGCTTCGTTGTCTTGGCTGACTGCCAATGTATGGTATGTAACAAGCCATCTAGTTTCTCCACCTACCTGTTTTTAAGTTTCCTAAACACCCCATGGCCCCCTCCACATGCCCATAAGAGCATCTTAATGATGCACATAATCACCAAACCGTTTAATTACATTCCATTTTGTTGAAATGCAACATAAAAACACAAGTAAATGTTTATGGGAAAAGTAGTGAAGCTGTTGATGATCCAGCGATGTTGATGTGAGGTGTTCACAATGAGTCTGTGGGTGTTCATGACATCTGGACAGGCTAGGAAACCAGTAGGTGGAAAAACCAGATGGCTTGTTACACTGGCTTAATTCTGTCCACATTGCTTTGGCTAACCAAACCAGCGCTATACAACTAACATACAACATACAACTAAGTTTTTTGTCAACAATGACATTAACTTTGGGGAGGAACTCCCAAGTCATGTCCACCATCACTTTTCCTGCCCTTGTCTTCCCTTTGGCACTTCACTACTGGCACAGGAAAAGGTAGACTTTGGCAGTTGTTGTGCACATTCCTGCCATTGTGATTAAGTAAATATGTCCACAGCTGATCATCGTAATCGACCTGAATTTTATCACGATCCCTAATCGCGATCATAAAATCGCCCAGCCCTACCTTAAACACAGCCCGTTTAAATGTGATAAAAGGCTTAATTTGACTTAAAGTGCTGTGTGTATATGTGTGTGCCTTTCTGTCTGTCTGTCTGTCTCTCAGTGTGTGTGTGTCTGTCTGTGTCTGTCTGTCTGTGTGTGTGCGTGTGTGTGTGTGTCTGTGTGTCTGTGTGTCTGTGTCTGTGTGTGTGTGTCTGTGTGTGTGTGTGTGTGTGTGTGTGTCCTGCTTAGTCTACTTTTTGCCTACCTTGTTCCTGCTGTGTGTGTGTGACCTCCCCCACACCCTCGCTGACACATGGATGCCCCTCAGCTGGCCACCTGCGAGCCAAACTGAGAAAGCTAAGACCACAGCACCGCCGCTTATTCACTGTCGCCATAGCAACTTCCAGGCTCCCTCCTTGAGCCGCATACGAAAAAAGGGCCCAGAGGGGGGGAGTGATGGACTTCTGAGCGCGCCAGCACTGGTATTCTTCCAGGACCTTTGCCCATTTCCCTCTCTGAGGCGTTCACTTTTTTCTAATCTCTACATTGCCATTTCTTCCCCTTTATTCTGTCAGTCTACCTCTTGAGCTATCTGTATTTTTTCTCTCGTGCTCTCTCTTTCTCTCTCTCTCTCTCTCTCTCTCTCTCTCTCTCTCTCTCTCTCTCTCTCTATCTCTTTTGCTCTCTCTCTGTGTTTGTGTTTGTGTGCGCGGCCGTGTGTGTGTGTATGCGCACATGTTTTCTATTTTCTATTGGGTGTGTGTGTGTGTGTGTGTGTGTGTGTGTCTACGCGCGCATGCGTGGGTGTTTGTGTGTGTGTATGTGTGTGTGTGCGCATGCGTGTGTTTGTGTTTGTGTGTGTGTGTGTGTGTGTGTGTGTGTGTGTGTGTGTGTGTGTGTGTGTGTGTGTGTGTGTGTGTGCATCTTCAGCTTTTAGTGTGCTGTCATGTCCACTGCCTGTGTCTCTTGCGAATGATTAGTTGGCATGTTCTCCGACTGGCTCATTGTACGGTCAGCCGGCCTGTCTGTTCCATCTCTCCCCTGACAGAAAGATTGGCTACTTCGCCATGTCTGTTCCCTCTCTCCCCTGACGGAGCGATTGGCTTCTTCGGCCTGTTGGCAGCTTGATTGGCCAGTTTGGCCTCTTTTGCCACTTGATTGGCCAACTGGCTCCATGTGTTTCTCTTTCTTTCTTTCTTTCTTCTTTCTTTCTCACCTTCTTTCTGGCTTTCTTTTATTCTCTTTACCTGATGGACAAGTAATACAACAGCCAACTATGTTTGAGGAAAAAAGGAGAAAAATGTTGTGATTTTGTTCCCCCCATTTCTCTCTCTCTGTCTCTCTTTCTGTCTCTGTCTGTTTTTCTCTCTTTCTTTCCATTTCCCTCTCTGTCTCTCTCTTTCTCTCTCTCTTTCTCTCTCTCACTCTCTCTCTTGCTCTCTCTCTTGCTCTCTCTCTCGCTCTCACTCTCTCTCTTGCTCTCTCTCTTGCTCTCTCTCTTGCTCTCTCTCTCGCTCTCTGTCTCTCTCTCTCTCACTCTCTCTCTCACTCTTTCTCTCTGTCTCTCTGTTTCTGTCTCTCTCCCCCTATCCCTGCACTTCTCTTTTGTCTATTCTGTTCTCCTGTGAGCACAAAAGCAGATCCCCAGGCACTGGCACCACTCGGCTTATCCGCTTTTAGCTCCACCATTGGCACCTGTTCACTCATTCCTGCCCGCCGCTTTTCTGAGAAGGGTGTTCAGCACAGATACAGTGGGTGCTTGGACAGCAATGTGGAACTCTGTGTATCTGTGTATCTGTGTGTGTGTATCTGTGTGTGTGTGTGTATCTGTGTGTATCTGTGTGTATCTGTGTATGTGTGTGTGTGTGTGTGTGTGTGGAGGGGGTTTGGAGGGTAGGGGTGTTGTCTGTGTGTTTCTGTGAGAGAAAGAGAAAAACTAATTACAATGGGACTGAGTGGATCCGTGTGTGAGTGGGCATGTGTTTCTGCATGCCATTTCTTAGTGTGTCATCCCTCATGTTAAAAAAGAGATGATGGCTTTATTCATCAACTGTATGAACACTGAGCATGCCCATGTGCTCCTGCCTGCCATTATACACACACACACACACACACACACGCACACACACACACACACCAACACTGCAGTGCACTCAAGGTTGACTTCTCTGCAGAGCCATGCCACCCCAGCTGGTGCCCTGGTGTGTGTGTGACAGCCAGCCCATGCTCTGCAGGGATTCAGAAACAAAAAAAGGAATAAAGGATAGAATAGAGAAGAGAAGATGGATCATAGCAAGGAGGAGAAGGAGGGCTTGAATGAATGAGTGGCAGGTGTAATAGATTGTCACAGCCTGGAAGAAATGGCTGCTGTCAGACTCCAGTCAGAGTCACTTCATGGACACGTCAAACATGGCTGCTGTCCCTGAGGGGATAACTGGCGAGTGGAGGAGTCCCCATTCTGAAGGACTGTCATGGGTGTTGCGGGAAGGAGGGGACAAGGGGTACTGGAAGAGTGAAAAGGGGGCAGGTCACACTCCTCAGGAAGAAGGAAGAAGGCGGCATCAGCAGAGAAATAGGTTGACACGCATAAGAAAAAAAGAGAAATGAAGGGAGAGAGAGAGAGACAGGGGACACTGTTGATTGAGCACATGCATAGGAAGGAAGACCAAGAGGGAGGAAAGAGCACGAATGGGTTCACCTCCCTTGAGAAAAGGAGGGCAAATTTAGATGGGAAAGACTGAAGGAGGGAGAGACTGAGAGTGATGGGGGAGGGAGGGTGTGTAGGGGGGTTGGGGGGGGGGAGTGTTTTCCCTAGAGGAAAGGGAAGAGGGAAACTGAAGAGGACAGTGAGATTGAGGGAGGGAGGGCTGGAGGGACGCAGGGAGGGAGGGAGGGAGGGAGAAGTAGATAGATAAGGTTAGAGGGCCCAATAGTGGTCCCAAGGGAAAAGGAAACCAGGGAAGTCTGAGGCAGAGTGACATTGGGTGGTGTGTGTGTGTGTGTGTGTGTGTGTGTGTGTGTGTGTGTGTGTGTGTGTATGTGTGTGAGGGGGGGTGGTGAAAAGGTGGTCTATGTGTCTTAGAGAAAGGGAAAAGCAGGGACTCTGAGACTCCTGCAGCAGGAATAGACTCGAAAGCGGGCGAGATAGAGCTCACCAGCTGAGTTCCATGATCCCCTCTCGTCCTAATGGCAGAAGGCGTTACCCTGGAGTCCCCAGCTTAATAACTGGAAGAGCCCACATGCTCACACACTGCTATTAACACACCTTCCCGCAGAGGACTCAAGGCCCATTTCCTTTCTAAGGACACATGAAGGGCACCAAGCAGCTCCAAATGTGGGAAAACCAGTAGAGCACAGTGATGATGCAGGTTTTGACGAGATTGAATCGTTTATGTACAAATGCTATTTACGCGAGGGAAATTGTCATTAACGCCGCAGTGTTGCGATTGAGTGTCCTCTGGCGATGCATGGCATTTCCCTTAAGCAGATTCATCATGTCCGACGTCGGTAGTGTAATGATTATGAGCTTTCCCTATTTTTCCCCCCAGGATGGTAAATATGTCAGTCAGACTGCTGCAGCGTTCGAAACCATTAACCAAGCGCCCTTTATGCCTGTAATGGCATCTCTGTATTGATTTCCCCAGCATGCTAGATGCATCAAGCTTTTCTGAGCTCCTTTTTGACGGCTAAGTTTCTGACGACCGTGGAGAAGTGAAAAAGAGCATGGAAAGAAGACGGTGGGAAGACAAATGGATAGAGGGATCAGAAACAGAATGTGGTTCGATTAACTAAATTGACTGGGGAAGGAGAATGCTTTTTAGGTTACAACTGGCAGAGATGGGATAACTTGGCATCAAAAAGTCAATCACAGCTATCCCATTAAATCTATTTACTTCTACACAACTCACAACTCCTTGATCAGGTAAATGAGCCTATTAATGGAGTAACCTGTTTAACCTGCACAGGTTACATACATGGTGGGAGTGCGACTTTCTGAACTGGGGATTTTCTAACCACTACCAACTGGAAGGGTGCTTTGCTGATTGGATGAAGGTTATGGGTAGGGGTGTTGAAATAAATCATCAAAACTATGCATCGGGATACAGACATGAACGATAAAACATCGATTTAGTGACGGCACATAATTCATTATATTGTATTGACATTCCTTGTTGATTTTCCAGCTGCAACATTAAAATTAAAAATAGCATTCAGTAACCCATTTTAGTCTATGGTAACCTGTCTATTGTGCCTCTGCTAGTCTCATCTAACTGACCCATTCGTCACATACATAGCATACGTTACAGCACAACATGGCGGAATGAGGCAGGAAGATAGTTGTTAAAGGCACTCCACATATTTGAAAAGGCAGTATCTGAACACATTTTGGATTTTACAAACAGACTGGGAAGCAAGAACTGAACAAGTTGCACGTGGTGTGTAAAGCCTGTCACACGAAAATTAAATATGTTGGGAACCGTTTTCACCCAGAGTTGCAATAAAAACCAGCCACTGAAAAAGCAAAACCCAGCACAGCCGAGAATTGATGCGACACTGTCAACAATGCCGCCCTTCCTTCCCCGTAAAAAAGGGAAGAAAATAACCCAAGCTGTAGGAGCCCTCATGGTGAAGGATTTACTACCGTATTCTGTTGCGGACAACACCAGATTTTAACACCTGATAACTATGCTTGAGCCACGATACAAGATCCCATCATGTAGCCACTTTACAGAAAAGGTAGTACCTATTCTGTTCCACAAAACCAAAGCCAAGATAATGGTCTCAATGCGTAAAGCTAGTCAGGTAACAATAACATTGGTGGCAGTGGAGTCATTACATTACAGTAACAAGGACTGCCAACGTATGCCCCATGTGCTGCAGATGAGAGCTGTTTAGGAGTCTCACATAGGTGCACATCTGGCAGAGTTACTTTCACATGTTGTGAAAGAATGGCATATGTCAGGTGAAGATGTAGTCTTTGTGACGGACAATGCTTTAAACATGATTGTTGCAGCTGAACTCTAAGAATTCCATCATATGACATGCTTCTTGCATACCCTGAACCTGGCAACACAGTGGGCATTGGGGGGATGCTTGCCAGACTTCTGGGAAGAATCCGACATATATCGACATTGTTTCATCACAGCACAACAGTGAGCCACCATTTGAAAGTGAACTGGCCTGGGCTTGAAAAGTCAAAAACTGCTGAGAGAGGTTTCAACAAGGTGAAACAGGTCATATGATATGGTCCAGAGGTTTTTGGAGCAGCAACCTGCAATTTGTGCAACCTTGACGTTACCAGAATTTCGAAGGGGGAGTCAGACCTCTACTTGCTCAGTGAAACAGATGTGTCATTAAATTCAATGAAAGATATGACCACACTGATGAGTGTAATCCAAAGGTCTCTCTCATTGCTCCTCTCTTCACACAACTTCTCCAAAACATGACTGACATCACCAGAGACTCACCCATGAATCACAAGATGAAGAATGTGGTCAGAACAGATCTAATGAAGAGGTACAGCAGTGAGACAAGAGAAGAAGATGCTTTTTACAGCCTCTGCCCTGGATTCCCAGTACCAAATCTGCTAAAATATTTTTTTTCTATTTTCCTTTTTTTTTGTACAACATAGAAAGAGTGTATTCAGAACTGGAGTACAAAAGTGGTTGAGGTACCAGAGTGACTAGGAACTCTGGTTAAAGAAACAGCAGTGGAAGGCCTTTCTGTAGAAGGTCTCATCACTGCTTGTGAGTTTGCTGGGACAGTCTTTCAGTAACACTAAAGGTACAAAACCCAAGACCCCCTATGTCAGGGCTGAAGAAGAAATGGACAAATACCGCAAAGCCTCATCCATGCCTCTGACTGAGGACCCTTTAAACTGGTAGCTCACACAAGGTCACATTTCCCCACCTTTTTCAGCTGTCGAAAAGATACTTATGTATCCCTGGTACAAGCGTATCTGCAGAGCATGTAAATTTCACTTATTTTGACTTTATTGACAACGTTCAATGACCTCTTCATAATGTTTATTTCAGTGTATAGTTTAAAATATTCTTGGCTGTGTTTTTGTAAACATTTTACATTTTACATTTTAGATTTCTTTCATTTGATTTTCAGAGTGGTGTCCAGAGAAATTAACCTATGTGTCAAAAAAGTGTCAGCTTTCCAACAAATATATTTGTTACTCTCTATCATTCTTAGAGTCCACGATGTATGCATTTAAAATATGTCCCATATTTTTTGGCCCGCCCTGTAAAAAATTGATGTAGCATCGTGATGCATTGAGATCAGTCGGATATCATAGATTCGTATGAGTGCTAGCCTGACAGAAAAAAAAGAAAAAGCAAGACTTATATTCATGTTGTGTGAAAATGTCTCTTAAATGATAAGGTAAGGCTGACTTGCCACACCTGGAAAATCTATGATGGATTGTGGATGGACTTTAGATCCCCTTTTTTCCTCTTGGCCCCAGACAAGCAGAACGATATATGATTGTACATGCCTTAACAGTGATGTTGCTGCAAGCCCACAATTCTCCTGCTCCTGCCCTCAAAACCTCTTCAATCAAAGCCCTTGTTTTACCTCACTTCGTATGGTGTCTGTCTAGCACATTGCATTGAAAAGGGCACAGGAGACCTCTGCTCCAGACATTAATTATGCACCATGAATTAATGAATGCATTATAGCCCACCGTCACCCCTCCCCTCCATATGCAGAATCCATTAAAAGACATTTAGCATCCAATTTGAATGTATTGTTTGATTCTAATACCCTCAAGGATACGTCTCGTTGCCTCTTTTGTTAGGTGCAAATTGCCATTTAGTTCTCAATTGGTCATTTTCAAATTAATTTCATAGCACAATAATGCCTGCATTAAATCTTACAGCTATTGCAGGAATGTCAAGATGCTCCATTCTTGGTTTTAGTCTCAAATGTTCGTCTACACTGTGTTCTTCAACTTCAACTTGCACCAAATCACCGTTTCATAGTGGTAACTTTAAAATTGCAAATGATAGAAGATTGTTTACTTGAGAAGCAGTAACCTAGTTGTTTTAAGTAGCTCTGTCTGGTGTCTTGGATGTGTCAGGGTTACGCATGGGAGAAAAACTGCTTGCCTGTAATGCTATTAAATTTATAATTTCCCTTTGTGTTTTCTTCCAAAGTGTGCATTTCTGTGTAAATCCACATTTAGTTGTGATGTCTATTTTAGTTGCTGCAGTCTGCAGTTTTACCTGTGCTTTCCATATTGCGGAACCCTACCCTAGTTTCTCATGGCCACATATGAATTTGTAATGAAATCTTAAAATGTATGAAAGGTTTATGCATTTTCCCTCCAAACCTATCCTGACATGATGGTGCACCTTGAACTCAAGCTCCAGGAGGAGCTTTGAACACCAGGCAGCTTTTTCTACCGATATAAACATACATCAATGCATATATGACTACACAAGACAATAACTGTGATCCTAAATCAAAGTCTGTGTCCTTGTCTGTGATCACAGCCTCCATAGGTGTGTGCTGCTCTAAAAGGGATGAGCTATTTAGATGGAGTAGGGTTGCAGCAGGTGTAATAGATGAAGAGTGAGTCACCCAATCCACTGTGTGCCTCCTGGTAGTATTAGTGCTCTCCCACTGGGCCGGTGCAAGATGAAGCCTTTTAAGAGACACCAGTGGCATACAGGCTAAAGGTCAAGACAACAGGGGGTGAGGTGAGGTGGGGTGGGTGTGGGGGTGAGTGTGTGTGGGAGGAGTCTTGGTGGTGGGGTCTTGAGTTCTCACCTGTATGTTAATGCATCTCTCAAATAGCACAGGGGGTCTTTTTAACTCGAGGCTAAAAGGAAGACGATTTGTTGTATTCGTTAGAATGGATTTAAAGTGTATTGCAGGGAGACACCATTTTGAAATACATGAGTTTGGAATGAAATGCCACATACCTGGCCACCCAGTGCTGCCATCAACCTTTAGGTAATTATCCCAAAGAAATAAATAGTCTTATAATAGTCTTATAATAAATAGACTCCGGATCTAGTCTGACCATGTGGATTAGAAGGAGAAACTAATTTCTCACCAAAATGTGAAATCTCCTTCAGGGTTGTGTGTTTGAAATGTGAAGGCCATCCATTACCTCTAGCTTCCTAGTCAGATGGTGTGTTGTGTTGCCAGTTCTTTTTTATTGACTGTACTGCCTGTTTGACTTTCATGAAGGCTGCTCTGTACGCCATTGGCTGGAGAGAAATAAAAATTCTTCACCTGCTGTTTCACCGCTTCCTCCTGAGGCCATTGCTTTTCAGTTGAGTCCGAGTTCATTCGTCAGTGATGATGCTGACTAAAGGTATCCCTGTCAAGATGTGCAACTTCGTTGCTGTCTGGATGACCAAAGTGGCAGGGAATGACCTATGTTCAAAACAGCTTTTTTTATCATAGCTATTTATTAATGCATAATTATTTATTTAAGTTGTTTTCTTCAAAAGTCTTCAGGGCACAGCTTATGAAAGTCGTCATTCTCTCCCAGTTCAGTTCAGTTCAAATCAGTAGAGCTTTATTGGCATGACCAAAAATACACATTGCACACATTACACATTAAGAACAAGTAGTGTGTGAATGACATGGTAAACAATGACAAAACACAATTGATCATCATTTTCTTTCGGTCACTCTCACACACTCTTCCTCTCTTTCTCTCTCTCTCTCCTTGACTTTGTTTTATTTTTATTTTCTCAGTTACTCTCTGTTGGTCTTCTTTTTGTTTTTAGCATGTCTATAGGGCAGCAACAGGCAGTCTAGCACAAGGCTTGTAGTGAAAGCTATCATTAGTGGCACCAAAGAGGTGTTTGTCTCAACTTTGAACACCGCTTTTTTTCCATACAAGGGAGAGAGAATATGAAGCCATTTAGATCCATCTCTCTCTCTCTCTCCCTCTCTCTCACACACACACATAATTTCTCTCTTTTTCACTGTTACTCTCTACCTTTTGACATTAAGCAGAAGTTGTTTCTTTGGTATGTTTTAAAAGTGGAAGGGGAATTCAGAGTGAGACACACACACACACACACACACACACACACACACACACACACACACACACACACATACACAGACACAGACACATACACACACACTTTCGTCTGTTTTTATCTAATTATCCAACACATCAGTGTCTGCCTGTCTTAAAAAGGTGAGGTCTAATGAGCAGTTTTCTTTTGTCCTTTTGCCCTGGGATCTTGCCCTGTCACATTTACACACAGACACACATATTTTCATAAAAGTTTTTTTTTGTCCTGCCAGAACTTCAATTTAATTTGTTCTTGAGACGTGTGTCTCATGACAAAAGGATGATATCTGCCATCCAAATTGTAATCAATGTTCCCTGGGCTTCATAATCCCCGCTGTCCTCAGTAAGATGTCTGTAATCTTTTTCCCTCTCCTTCTCTCAACCCTCGTTTGCCCACACTGCCTCAGACCACGCACAACAGGCACAGCTCCTTGTACACAACAACAAAACAAAAATAACAACGACAAAAAAATGAGGCCAGGGGAAGCAATGAGGGGTGTTTATTCGGATGTAGACCTTATAAACCTGTCTACTGATTGGATAGTTTGCATATTCATTTGGAGACTGACAAAAAACATCAGGTGGCAAATGCTACTGCTGCTGAATTTCAAGTTGTTTGGCTTAGTCATGCATAAGATGTGGTATTTTCATATCTACACACACACACACAGAGTTCTGAAGTCATCATCACAGGTACAGCCATATTAGGAATAATGACACTAGTGTTGACCAACTGTAGAGCTCTGTTGTTTTTTTCTGGAAAGGATAATTAGGAGCTTAACCAGGTTGTAACAACATATCAAGATGTTTATCATTGGAAAACATCCATCCCATACCCAACCTATTCTTTCACTTGAAATCAAACAGGCTATGTTTATGTAAAAAATGTGGTTTCTTTTTTTGTTTTTGTTTGTTTGTTTGTTTTCTCCAGCCATGCAGGGAATTAACCCACCCAACCCCCATCCCCAATTCTCCCAGGGGGCGATCTGGCAGCAAGCCCAGGCCTATTACTGTCTTCCCTACTGCTATGACACACCTGGGGACCTGTGAAGGATGGCGTTCCTTATCCTGCATTTTAGGACTCTCTCTCTCTCTCTCTCTCTCTCTCTGTCTCTCTCTCTCCTTCTCTCTGTCTATCTCTATCTCTCTCTATCTCTATCTCTGTCTGTCACACACACACACACACACACACACACACACACACACACACAGCCCTCCCACACTGACAGGCAACTGGATGTAGCAGTATTTTCTTCTAAGAAGACAGCAGCTGCGGAAGAGGGAAAGCCATTAGCCTGGTCTGTTTGCTTAGTGCATTGTTTGCGGACGTGTCGGGGTGCAGTTGGCTTTCATTTGGACTGTGTAAGCAGGTTAGGGAACGCCAGAGGGGAAACAAACAGGCCAGAGTTTTAGAAGATTTGGCAGAACAGCAGCCAGTTTTTTTTTAAAATGTCTTTGTTTATATTTGTGCATGGCACTTTGTACTTCTTAAGGACTTTGAGCAAAACACCGATAGCATGACAAAAGTCTCATTATGCCAGCAGATGGGTTATTCTGTGGCACACAGGCACATGCCTGATTGGTGTATAGATGCAAGAGTGCCTTTGCCCTGCCGACCTCCTCTTATCCGCGTTCATTTGTCACAGTCATTGGTATCAGCTGCTGCCACTGCTCACGTTAAGAGGCAGGTGGCGACAGTGTTGCCCTCTGGGCAACAGGTGGGGGCAAAGGGGGCTGATGAGGCTTTTGCTGCCAAGCTGCCTCAGGAGGCCACCTGTCATCTGTGATGTGGTGCAACCTGACCAAGAGCCAATCAGGAGGGGGCTAAGGAGGGGTCTGGAAAGGTTGATAAGCTGTTGGGGTTTTTAACCACAATATTATTGTTCTTCTTCCCACCATCATCATCATTATCTTCTTCTTCTTCTTCTTCTTCTTCTTCTTCTTCTTCAAAGCTGTCCTATTAATCCTGGGGATTTTGCTTTTTATAACAGTGGCAACAAACACAGTCTCTTCTGACTTCAGTGCCTCGCTTAACATTCAGCTCTCCTCCTTTTGCATTTTCATGTTGTCCCTGTTGCCTGCACATTACGTTCTGGAACTGTGTATTATCTCTCTCATCTGTGGGGAGATTTCAGGTTTTTGCTAATGGGTTACAGATCAACTCTCAAGATACACTAGCTAAGGGCTGGGCGATTATGTGATCACAATTGGTAATCGTGGTAAATTTCAGGTTGATTACGGTGATGAGCTGTGAGCCTGTTTACTCGATCAAATATGGCAGAAATGTCCGTGATAATCCAATTTGGAGTTATCCTCCAAAGACGAGATCAGTGTTGAGAAGAGAAGTTACTCAACATCAGTTGTGTGGTGGTGGTTTGGGAACCTCCAAAGTGACATAAAGCAAATTAAGCTTACAACTTGCAACACGACTGATCTGTTTAATCATGTGAAGAAATACCAGCCAAGTGGTTATGCAGAAAGCATGAAACTGCAAAGGCAGTCTGCACAGTTTGGCACAAAACACACTTAGCACTAGCAGTGCAGCCACACAACCAAAACGGCAATTTATCGTGCCATCTTTTGCTGCCATCGCCCTGTATGAGCAAAATTCAAAGAGGAGAAAAACAATTACACACGCAATTGCTCTTTGTCCAGCAAAAGACATGATGCCTTTAAACTCAGTAGAAAAAGATGGATTTAAGCATTTAATCAGTGCTGGACCCAAGGTACGAAATCCCCAGCAAAAAATATTTTTCTCAAACTGTAATGCCACAGCTGACGAATGGTGAGGAAAGCTGGAGACTGAGTTTACAGATGGTGAATACTTTGCAACTACCGCTGACCTTTGGTTGAGTCACACATCTGAGTCTCACGATACATTACATTGACAAAGAGTGGGCTCTTCAAAGCACATGCTTACAGACAGTGTATTTTCTGGAGGACCACACTGCTGAAATATTCAGTCAGGTGCTGGAGGATGCACCGGAATCGTGGGGCCTTAGCAAAGACTGACAGGTGTGAATCACAACAGATAACAGAGCAAACATCGTAACAGCTGTTGTTCTCAAAGGCTGGATTCAGATGCAGTGTTTCGGTCACTGGCTGCACTCAGTTATAGGTAGGTAAATAGCAAGAAAGTTGTTCCATGTTATTTTTTTAGCTTTAAAAATAACACATTGGAAACATGTTTTATGTTCCCTCTGACACTATATCTGTGGAAAAAGAAGGGCCCTAGCAGCTGCCCAAGACAAACTTAAACTGCTGAAGCACAGGATGATCACAGAATCCCCTACCAGGTCAGGCCATAATCACAAAAGTACTAGAGCAGGAGAAGGCCATTGCAAAGGTTTTATCAGATGATAGAAAAAAACAGGTGCCTGATTTCCTCATGGCGGGACATTGATGTGTTAGAGTCTGTCTGCTAAATCCACGTGTTAACTTTACTGACAACCTTTCATTAGAAGCATATGTCAGGGTCTCTTGTGAAACCTGTCCTTCAGCTCTTCAATGAAGAGCTCTTAAAGCCAGAAGATACTGACACAGACCTTACCAAGGCCATCAAGAACTCAGTCACACAAAAAATGACTATGGAGGACATCACAGTCTAGGCCTAATACCTCAGCAGAAGCTACAACTTCAGCTACACCAGTGAAAAATACAGAAGACACTGCTTTTTCAAGAAGCCCTACTCCGTCTCTACTTCTGGTGTAACAGACCAGCAGCCTGTTACACCTGCACTAAACAGTTACCTGCAAGCGCCAAATGCAGACAGTGAAACCAATTTATTGGCATGGTGGAAGACCCATTCCCCAACATATCTTAGAGTTAGGCTCCTGGCAAGGTGGTACCTCTGTATTCCTGCTACCCCCCCAGAGAGGGCTTTTACTATAGCGGACAATATTGTGTCCTGCCACAGGGCAGTTTTAAAGCCAGAAGCTGTGGAGTCTTTCTGTCAGAAAACCTAAGTCCTAAAATAATGTGCTCTAGATTTAGCATGTATAATATTTACGTTTTACCATTTTTTATTCAGGTGGTGTGTAACATAGCAAAGCTAGCTAATCTGTGTTGTTATAAAAAATGCATATTTTCAAGTAGCAATGATGTTGACAGGGCATGTAGCATCATGACTTGAAAATGATGATGTTTACATTCCAAGGTGTCTTCATTATCCCTGAGGAGGCTGGTTTGTTTATTTTGTATCTTGTACACCTTGTACACTCAGGACCATAAACTATGCACTGTTATGTTATATTTGTTTACATTTATTGTACTGTTGAATGAAAAGAAAATCTTACATTGTTCTATATTTTATTTAATTAGCTTTGTTATTTGCTTTGCATGTTAATAAAATGTTGGGTTTAGTGTTTTAAATTTTAACCATTAGGAGTGGTGTTGTTTGTCAAAGCATTTGATATGAGTATTCAGTGCTGCTCATTTTTATATCTTTTCATGTTTGTTTTTAATTTTGTTACATTGTAACTTTAAACTAGTTAATCTGTATTGTTATTAAAGATTATGCACATTTGTAACTAGCAATGATGTTAACAGCGCATGTAGCATAATAACTTGAAAATGACATTTTAAGATGTCTTCTTTATCAATTTGTTTATTTTGAATCTTGCATATATTTTTTTACATTTTTTGCACTCACTCTGTTGCACAAAAATATTTCTCTATGTTCATCTAATTTAATGTTAATAAAATGTTGATAACATTTTTAATTTTTTTATGAATGATGCTTTGAAACTGGCAGTTTAAAATATATCGTCATATGAAAAAAATATCGCCTAGCCCTACACTAGCTTAAGGATTTAAATGAATGGTTGTCCACCAAACTAATTTACATGTAATTATACATGCAGCCCCTTCCCTCTATATTCTCTGCTTGTAATTGATAGTGTCTGCCTCAGCTTTTGGAAGTTTTTTGGAAGGCTGAATTGATTAGATTCACAACTTTCTTTCCCCCTGTAGTCCATCAGAATCCCATTTATGCTGTTTCCAACAGGATCTAGTCTCTTTGGACCAGCCACTTTCCAAGTCTACAGTCAGTATAAATTCCATAATGTTTGCTGGGAATGCATCTATATTTAAGGAATGCGTCTATAATTAAGATGCACGAAAGCCTGCAACTGACTGCTGCCATGTATGACTCAGGTGGACAGTCGTTTATTTACTTCTGCATCTGACTGATGATGTGGCACCTACAGTAAAATCTGGGCCAACAAAATCAAAGGTTGGAGATGAATGGTGAGTTTGCATCCCAGGTGAGATGGTGCGACCTTCAAAGGCACGCAGATGCCTGGGCGCTTGTTAGCGAGATCAAGGAGGGGTGTTACAGGCACTTAGAGACTCTCTGTCAAATGGCTTTTCCCTCGCCAAACCTTGTCTCCTGGATAACTGGGAACCTCATCATTAGTCGTTTCAGGCAGCTTTTGCCTTTGACACAGCCAAAGCAACAGCCACCAAGGCCTGCTATCATTTCCAAACAGATAGGGCTGCCTCCACAATTACCTTCGTCATCATTATAATGTTAGTGGTGCAGGGGGCTCGTCTTGACCTTCAGAAAGTGCTCACCGCTGCCAGGATTCCTTTTTCGGCCGTGCTGTTTGGCAGTACTAGTATATTCCCTCTAACTCTCAACCACGTTCCAAAGCAGGTGGGAAAATGGAAAGAAAGATGGGCGGATGTATGTAGGACCATGGTCGGAAAGAGATGGGCCCTTGAGCTGTTACTTGACATCCATAGTGCTATTCCTCACTTTAATTCGTTTAAAGGGGACAAAGATTTATACAGCTGTACCGCCGCCGCTGCCGGCTCTGCCAGCACAGTAGTTGCCAAGGCACCCATCATAGTGACAGTCGTCCTGCTTCACATGAAAACTGCAGGCTGACACCTCATTAAACCTTTGTACCAGGTCATACAGCAAAGGTGTGTGTGCACTTGTGCGTGTGTGAGTGTGTGTGCATGTTGGCGAGATATGTGTGTCTTGGGGAGATATGTGTGTCCGACAGGCAGAATGAGAAGAAAGAAAGAGACAGAGAGTTGTTTCATCATCCTTATGGCTGGATTTTGACTAGTCGTTCATTGCCGACAAAGGGTGATTGTGAATGGGCTCTTTTGACGCAAAAGAAGCACTTATATTGTAGATTAAGTCCAAACCTATTCCACAGTACCTTAATAGACATGCCCTTCTGATGCTGGCTCGCAGATCAAATTTCTGCAAAATTCTCTGCTTTGAGAGCATGAGAATAGGGAACTGGCCTTAAGGGGTATAAACAGAAGAAGAAAAAAAGAAGGAAAATGTCAGATTTGACATTTTGTAGATTTTGTGCCATTTTGCTAGTATGTTTTTTTTTTTTCAGTAGACATAAGAGTCTCAGGTTCGTCTGCCTTGTGTCTGCCACAGCTGGGTGTACTTATGTCTTGAGGCTGCCAGCAGTCTCTCAAAAAGCATGTCACTGGATTACATAAAATATGGGCCCACTAATATTGATTACTTTTAATGGGACTCACTTAAGAGGACAGTAATTTGTTATAGGTCAGGCACTTGTCACTGTGAAATTTCTTGAGAGTCGTGTGTTTGCACTCTTAGATAGCTGTGAAAAAGAATGGGCAACCCTGTTAAATTTATATTGCGTAGCACTCATTGACATGTCTTGTACAAATTGATGTTACTTTGCCTATTAGAGTTGTGTCTATTTGTAGACTGAACAGTGTCCTTTATGAGAAAACCTGAGACAAAAGTCTGTTGGTCCTTGGAGCTCCTCCCCATCAAGTTTTATGGCGCGTGCCATAACCTTGTCAATTCCATGCCATTATTATTAATGATGCAGTGAGCATGTGAACCACACGCTGTTAAAATCCTCTGCGCTGAACTGGACAATAGTGTCATGCTGTCGTTCAGTAAGTGGTACAGCCTGCGGCACATCTGCCATGGGATTGCCTTTGCTTCGTGCACAGGGACTCTTTAACCTACGCCTCTCATCGTGGGCCCTCCGATAAACACGAAAACAGATTCTGGCCACTGTAGGCAAATGTCGCCCCTAGGTCATATTGGACCCCAAAAAACTAAATATCCTCACCCCTGCCAGGCATATTAGTCTCCCATTCCTGTAGACCTTTGTTTATTAAATGCAAGTCACATAATTCCATTTTTTCCCACATCTGTACAAGAAGTTGTTTGCCAACACACTCATTTCTTCAGTGACCTTCGAATAACCTTGGTTTGCAGCAGCAAGTCTTTTATTACTGGCTTTTTATATGCAAATCACCTTTTCTGGCAGGTTTTATTGATTTAAGAATGTCTGCAGTTACCAATCTTGTGCTCAAGAATAAGAAGCTCAAACCGTGTCTGAAATATCCACTTATTCACTGTACACTGAATAATATAGGGAGGCAGCCATATTATAGTGCTTTCCATATTCTCAACTGTAAATTTCATTCACTTACACCATCATGAGATGCAGCAAAATGTAGAGTACAAAAGCTGTTAACTATATTTGTCAACAACATTCATCCTTCAACCATGTTGCACTGCAGCCTGTCTCATAAAGGTGTTCCACAGAGGACCTGTTGGTTGGGTCAGAGAATCCAAGTAGTGTCTGTTATTGCTTAAAAAATGAATTAAACACAGGGCTTAGCTGGAAAAGAGCTTCATACTGGGTCAATCCCTGAATAAATGATTAATGAATGAATAAAATTGAAACAGCTGTCTACTCTTATCCACTGGTTACACTGACATGCAGCAAACCTTATACAGTGAATTAGAGGATGAATGGATATTTTAGACAGAGCCTCAGTCTATTTCTTAGCAAGTTAATAGCATCCACATTATGTCTCTTTTCCCCAAAAGGAAGCTACAAGTAGCTCTGAATGACATTGGTTTGTGTTTTAGACTTTTCCTCAACCAAGTTTGCAGTTGCCTCAAGGCACTCTGGTTGATGCTGGAGAATAGTCTCTCTAATAGGGTTGATTGATTAGAGGCTAGTCCTCAAGTCCCCAATCAACTACCCCTGATTCTCTAATAAAAGCTTATTTTGCCCTTGAGAGATGACCATCAAAGCACAGACCATGATCATCAAGCTGTGCTCGGGGGGGTTGACCATTAAAAAAACAAAACCTTTAAAATGGTTCTTTGCAGCCAGGTTCATTTCATTGAACTGTAAATCATTGCTGGTGTAAGCTATATTTTTTCTTTCTCTTTTGTAGCCTAAAACCTATTTTGCTTTTTTTTAGAAGGCCCTGACACTTCAGGGGTACTAAGGCTCAAGAATGAAATTAGATTTTTTGGGAGGGGGGATTTTGACAGGAGTAAGTCTTAGTCTTTGTCCTCGTCCATCTAGTCTGTGCTTCAGTAAGCATTTGTTGCAGTGCATGCAGAGGATATTTCAGATTCTGTGCGAGACTACACGCACAAGGCTAATACATATCAAAGCACAGGTGCAAAGAGAAGCAGACTCTTTAGAGAATTGGTGGTCTTTCTCTCACGCCCCTACTAAGTCTTTTAGTCTTTACACTGTATATCTCTTTTTAATGCTTATCCTCTTTTCATATCTTGTTTGGCTTGGAATTTATGCCAATCACTAATTCCATCCTTCCAGGCCAGATCTCTGGATTTTTTTGCAGAGCTTGCCCCCCTCAGAGTCTTCACCATCCCTCAGCTGTAAGCCTATAGAGCCTTAGCATGGGTGCAATGAGCCCTGGTTCTCACTTGGCGCCCACGGGGTGGTGCGATTTCTGGAGCTGGCTGGCCGGGAAAGAGAAGGGTGCTCTGTTTTACTCAGAGGTCTTCCTCAAAGGCCTGGGTGAGGGCAGGCAAGGGTTGTTCAGGATGAGAACACACGGAACGCTTGTGCTTTCATGTCTCCCTTTACCCTGCAGCACCCCCTCTTCCCCTCTCTCTCTGTCTCTCTCTCTTTTTCTCTCTCTCTCTTTCTCTCTCTCTCTCTCTGTCTCTGTAACTACACGGCTCTTTTCCATCTCCCCGTTCTCACTCGCTCTCACAGAATGTTCCAGAAATGCCTATCGATATTCTACTCACACTCACAAATGTTATGTCAGGGGAGTGAACATTTTGGATGCTGAGTTGTGGTGGAAAAGAGGAGAGGGCGGTGTCATTTTGGGTGATGGGAATGGCGTTTCAAATGGTGTGTAGCACTGGCACTGAAGGAAAAAAAATAGCTTTATATCTTTACATCTTTTTCTGAAAAGCAAGGTCTTATTTACTCAACTGTGTCCCTGAAGGAGGACACAGCAGCGGCTGGTAGAACTTTGTCTAAAAAAATCCTGTTCTTTGCTACATTATTGAAAGGAAATGCACACAGGTCCCAGGTTTTCTCTTAGCTCCTTTGTTCATCATTCAAGTTCTTCCACTGTTGTCTCTGTTAATCTGCTTAACCCACAGCCACTATTCTCAATCCCAGATTTTTTTTTACCTAGGCTGATCATTTATTTCCCTCTGTTTGTTTATTTACTTTTTGCTTTACCTTACCATCGAGGTACTGCAGTTGTGACAATGCATCCAGAATACCTCAGCAAAGATGAGTTGTACTGACTACACATTGTGTGGATATAAGAATAGCTTTTCAGAACAAGCTCTTGACAGGTTTATTATTCACAAGGAATTGTTACTTTCTTACAATGTTCTTCCTCCCAAGCTGACTTGGGTGAGGGTGGTGGTGGTGGAGTTTGATGGGCCTTGATTTGACTGTAAACCTGGCCAGGATCAATTTTAGATTGATTTTGTTCAAATCCAAAGTCAACCGTTATCTTTGTAAAGGGTTTTTGGTAGCTCTGTAAGGTTGCTCATAGTTGCCCAGGCATAATGATGACTAGGCGGGGCTCATCCAGCAGTCAATCCTTGGTTTAGGACAGAAACAAGGAGTGTAAGATCTGCAGGATCACACAATATGACAGAAGCCCCTCGCATATCTGTCAGTTTAATAAGAACGGGCTCTGAAGCGTGAGGCTTTGACTCAGTGCTTGTTGGAAAAGGATCAAAACTCCATTTTTCTAAGCCTTCTATCTCATGGACACTGTCATTTCTTCAGCATAAAGAGAAAAAATAAACAGCAGAGTAATAAACTTTGGCATAGTAGTTTTTTTTCCTGGGGTAATACATTTTTTTTTCTGTCTCTTCTAATCAGTTTTCCTTTTGTTTTCAAATGAGGCCCAATTGTCCTCTGTTTGTTCCCCCATGTCTAAATTGCTTTCAAATTCCCTTTAATTACTGAATAGTTGTTTTCCCTCTGTCAATTATGCTCCGAGACAAATGTGCTAGTGAACTGTGTGAGACAGAATAATGCGTATTCTTCAGGGGGGCACGGTTTAGACACAACACTTCCCCTCTGAGAGCTTTTGCATTCTTGCTCATCTGGCAGCGCTGGGCCACCGTCCGTATTGCATTACAAAGGTGGAATCTATTCCGTCGAGCATCCATTACACTCGGCAAGGTCAAACATTATCTCTGGGCCTTTAATCGCACCTTTCGTGAGTGACAGGAAGCGGCCAGGCACCTTGCATGGTTGTTCAGTGTGGAGCCTTTAAGCCCCATGCCTAGGCACGCTAAGAGCTTTAGGCATCATGGTGCTGATTACAGGCTTTTCATGGGGCAGGCTGTGGTGCCACAGTGGCACATTTTGCTAGATTACCCTCCGTCCCTAATGATAAGGTGGTCTTTTGTATGACTGAAGTGAAACAGTGCTGAAGTCATAAAGCATTTTGAGCTTTATGGTTATTTACTTTGCCAGTAGCCCACAGCAGCAAGGTGATTAGGCTTATAAAGCTACGACAAGCTCCAAATGATTGAAAGGATGTGTTTTATCCAAAGCCATTTGTAGTAGTAGACCAAGGCTTTTTCTTTTATCTTGGACTATGCTGTTTTTAGTGGTTGCTGAACACATGCCATTGGTGGTGTAATCACTCTGCTTAAGTAGCCATTGGCAATTTCACTGGTAAAGATCCATCCAGCATTTGGCAGGGCATTATTCCCTTCTTTTTAATGCTAATATTGATGTGAGAAGCTCAAGTATGAAGCGTTATTTAAGATGGAGCCAGATTTTGTGCAGTCATTTATTCCCATATTGCCTTATTTATCTACTTATTTATTATATTCTCAGATTCCTTTAATCCTAGCAGAAAAGAAAATCACATACTGTTAAGTCAATGTCACCTAATTAATTAATGGCTCAATTGATTTGTTTATCTTTGGTGAGATTTACATGCCCTGCATGGTGGTCTTTTATGCCAGTTGAGTTTCCTTTAGATGAATTAATGTCTTTAAAACCTTTGATGGCATCTGTATTACTGAAATGTGCCTCATGGGAATTGGAAACACTCGTTGATGTGTACTCTGGACCATTTGTTCTCCACGAAACATGGTTATAGGCACTTAATGTCTTGTAAGAAGGCTTTGTTTATTTGTCCGTTGAAGATGGGTTAGCCTACTGGGTTAATACACAGAGAGGGAACTAATTTCAGGTGGTTCTGTCCATATTTTAACTGCGGCCTCCCTTTACCAGAGTCATTTGCCCCTTTCTTGCTCTCTTGTTTGTGAAAAAGGAATGGAATTGGATGCAAAAACAAGTTCATCTCTTTTTTCGCTTGAATTATACCTGAAACCCTATTATTGATATGTGACCAAATTACACTGATTATCTTTAAAAACAAAATGCAGAGTGCTTGTAGCAGTTTTAAATTGGTTAGTTATTTCCAATTAAGTTGAATCACTCAGATTTTCTCACTCAGGTTTTTGTGTGAGCATAAAACTCAAACTAGGATAATAAACTCAGTAGTCAATTTGATCTGTACTGCAAACCAAATTTGACAAGAGTTACGATCTATTACTATCACTTAAATTCTTAAACATATGTTCAACTGGATCTTTGGTTACTCAGGGATGGGATGGATATTATGTTCCACTGAATATGCCTGTCAGTACATGCTTGTCATCTATTTAAGATATCCATATTGAAATTTGTACAGATATTGTGATTGTATGTATAAGCAGTGCAGTGTAACAATATAACATACAGTAAACATATGCAGTGCAGTACATACAAAGACCTTTATAATAAAGCCTTAACAATTTAAAAACGGCAAACCCACATCACCTAATGCAAAATGTGAAACTGTCTCTAAAGCTGTGTTGTATCTCCTCATTGGCTTTCACTAAAATAATGTGACCCGCTCAGAGTCTGATGTGGCGAAGGTCCATTTAATATTAGACATGTTTATACCACTAAGAGATTTGACCTGACCCAATACATTCATCTTACACAAAAGGCTTCCTCTAGAGTTTATGTCAGTTTGGTTGTCCCGCTAATTAACAAGAAAAGATGTCCGCTCTAAACACGTGCTCTTACACTGTGGCACATTTACCCACGAGAGTTGGCATGAATGTAGGGCTCTATTGTTTTGTCTCCATCTCTTACAACTGGATAAGCTCCCACTATTACCTTTGGATAGCCTCTTTCTTTCACTTCTTGAGAAGTTTTATTGCAAAAACAAATATTTCCCATTTTAATGATTTTCACTTATCATTTTTTAATTACTTATTTCAGGTAAAAAAAAGAAAACACACTCAGCTTTTTAATTTTCATACAATGAAAAACCACCCAACCCAAGTTCAATTGATATAACCTGGAATACATGATAAAATCACAACTTCTGTTTTTGCAATGAAAACGAGCGGGCTAGATAAGGGCAAGAGTGCTGTATCCTTAAAGAAACACTGCACGTTTTTTGGAGGCTCATTTTCCAACTCACTCAGGGTGTATTGGCATATGATTCCCTTAAATGAACCAAACCCAGTCCCCTAAATGTGGACCAAAAAGTGGACCAACAAAAAGCAAACTCAGTTCTGTTTGTGTTTACATTGTGAAAGAGGTCTGGGTCCTCTTTCTGGTCTACTTAAGCTCTAAATTTTCACACTCTAGCTTTTCTGGAGCTCATTTATGGTCGCATTATGTTACAACATATATTTTTGTATTTTAAGTTATTATAGTATTTATATTATTTTATATTGTTTACAATTGTGTATGATAATCATATCAACCGATCACTCAAACAAACAAGGTAACAAACTAGTTTATTCATGTGAATAGCTGTAACTATATGTGTCCCATTCAGTTGAGTGCAAGGAGGCTTGAATGCATAAAGGCTGATTAAGTAAGTTGTAACGGGGGTGGTGTTAGTTGTAACACATGCTGGAAAGATTTATTTATCCATCTATGATACTAACAGACACTCTGTAAACAAAACATTAGTATTTTTAAAAAAATAAAAGTTGAAGAGGACTTTTTAAAAAGCATTAATATAATTTGCATGTATGAGTCATTACAATAACAAAAGCTCTCCAAAACTGAACAGAAAGGTAATCTAACAAAAAGTTTGCCTTTGGTCAGTCACCATTGGTAAAGTAACCTGCTGCTCACTCTCTTTCCTCCACCCTTCCTCTCCTTTCCCGTCTTCCTTTTCTTCTTGTTCCAAGTGGTGCATTTTCTTGACCTCATTCTGTGAAAACAAAGCTGGGAGATTAGTTGCTTTTAACATGAGTACAAACCTGTCACACACTGTTTTGTTGTTATCTAGACTATATTTTATATTTTATCTTAATGTTTATATTTTTATTTAATGTATTACTATTTATTTTGTCTAGAAAATTCATTCATTTATTTATTAATGTTATGATTGTGCTTGCTCAGTTTTGTATTCCTCTAAACTGCATTCGCTTTAATATGATGTGCTTTATTGACAATGAAAAAAGATGAAAAATACCAAACTATCCCATCTGTACAAAAGACAGGATTTATTCAAGCTTTAGTCCTAGACCGTGAAGGTCTAGGACAGAAAGCTTGAATAGATCCTGTCTTTTGCACAGATTGGAGTGTGCTGTGTTTTTCACCTTTTTCTGAATCTCTGAACTAAAGCTCCAGTACCTCTACAACCAGATGAGCGATGTGCTTTATTCATTCTTTAGGCCGTTGGTTCCCAACCTATGGGTCGCGACCCCAGAATGGGGTCGCCAAAGATCCACCGGGGGTCGCGAGGCCCTCTTGATTTCGAGGGGTCTAATTTAATAGCCTAATCATAATTTAAAGGTCAACATTCCTGTTAAAAAAAAAAATTAGTCATTGATAAATAATGTTTTTAACATCCTACTTTTACTATCCATATAATAATATGCAGTGTCATAATTATTTTAGTCGCAGTTTTGTATGAACTATTTGCGTGGCTGCTAAGAAACGAAAACCAAATCTGCACGTTCGGAAATCTTCGGACATCTCCGGTGGATGACGTATTCACAGGGAGTAGAAAAGCTCGGTGGTGTTTTCGCTTCATTCATTGATAGTTGTAGTAAAGTTTTTATATTCGTGCCGGTTAATTATTTCAACCATGCCTAATTATTGTGTAGTGGAAGGCTGCAGAAGTGTGGCTAATAAGGCGTTGGGTATTTCTACCTATTATTTTCCTAAAAACACGGCGATAAGGCGGTCCTGGGTGAGGTTTGTTAGGCAAACCCGAGCGGACTTTGCTGAACCAAGACCTGGAGCAGTTATTTGTTCGCGACACTTTCGGGACGACTGCTTTGATGTGCCATCGGTGTCTGTGCTGGAGTGTCGTCGGGAGTCCATGCTTAATACAAGGTTGGTAATATATGTAGCCCTACGTAGATTGAGTTAGCCATTGATTACGTTAGTCTTTGCAATGTTGTGAAGCGCTGCTAATCACTAGCACCTAGCATCGTTGCCAAGTAACAAGTAAGCAAGAAGTACGTTTCCAAAACCAGTTGATCTCTCTCTCTCTCTCTCTCTCTCCCTCTTTCTCTCTTTCTCTCTCTCTGTCCATGTCCTCATCACTTTCGCCGGCTGCTGCATCGGCAGGTGGTGGTGCTTCGGGCTCGTACATGTATGGCCCTATGACGTTTGGCATTATCCCAGCTAGAGTATGTCATCTTCATACCCTGTTTCTGATTGCAACAAAGTCCTCTTGAAGTTGACGAAAAGTCAAAGTCTGAAATCTCTGAATCACTGTCCATTGCAAATTTCCGAACCGCTCGTAGTTGCTAAATCGTTGCTGGACAACATAGTAGCCTGTCGACTCCCTGTGGATACGTCACAGTTATGGTTATTAAAAAAATGCAGATGAGGAATATTTGAGTTTTTGTTTTCGGCTGGCCACTATAAAAAATGCAGACGGTAGAAAATCGGCAGGAGATTTCGATTTATTCATTATGCTGTATTGTTAATGATAATAAGTTAAACTAGGAACGGGCAAAGACGTGAATATTTTAAAAGTCGTGACTTTTGATCTTTAATAACTATTATAAATAAATGACAAAGCATTTTATTAATATATGAAAACAACAACATTGAAGTGCAACATTAAACATTTATTCTGTTTAAAGTAGTCTAACTAAAGTGTTTTTGAAGCAGGTAATGTAATAAATTCTAGAGAGACATGTAGGCCTAGGCCTACATACTGTACTGGGGCCGTATTACAGAAACTTCCTATCTTAAGACAAAAGTTAAGATAGGACAAGTGGAGATAAGATTTTTTCCCGTTTGGTATTACAGAAGCAAAATCTTAACTTAATTTAAGAATCTCATCTTATCTTTGGAAATCCTATCTCATCTTGAGTTAGGAATCCTAAATAAGCGATCTACACACATACAATCGATTTTTATGTCTGTTACCTAGCAACTAATGCAACGCTGCGTCTCGTGACGTATCATCACAACAGCTGTCATAACAGACCCTAAGTAAGTTGTGTGTTAGAAGTGCTAGCATTACTCCAGTGAACTCCGGTGAGTTTGCTAAGCTAACTAAGCCAGCTAAGTATCCGGCATACAAATGTACACTCTACCCTCACACACACGTTCCCTGACCTCTCTCACAAGACACCTGTAACCATTTCTCTCTGCCCAACATTCTTCCTCTCTGAGAAAGTTGCTTGTTGTTAAAATTAGCGGCTAGCTAGCTAGTGGTTAGCGATAGCTCACTCTGCCTTGTCCTTTCTATAAATAAATTCCTCTCATTCTGGCGACGTTGAGCAAACAAAATACTTGCCATAATTGTGTAACTGACAAAGGAGTGGAAGTTAAGACAGCAAAGAGGCTGTCCTAAAGTTAGGACCGTTTATTTAAGATTTTTCAAAGTTAGGATGCTTCTGTAATACACTTTTCTTAACTTGAGATAGGATGCGCAAACCAAGTTAGGATACGCTGTTCTGTAATACGCTTTTCCTAAATACCATCCTAAAGTGCCGTTGCTACGGTAACTAGACAGATAGGATAAGATTCTCAAGTTAGGAAGTTTCTGTAATACGCCCCCTGATGCTCAATTTATGTTCAATTGAATCTATGTTGAATTCTTGTGTTTTATTTGGAAGTATTTTGCCTATTAAGCCTAATTTCTAGGATGGAAGCCTAATATCAAAGTGTTTTTCTTATGGATCTGTGTTTTTGAAGCAGGCAATGTAATAAAATCCAAAGACAAATCTAAAGATAAATCTAAAGATAAATGTACTGATGTTCAATTTATGTTGAATTCTATAGTGTTTTATTTGGAAGTAGGCTATGTTGCTTGTATTTGGCCCGTTAAGCCTAATTATAGGCTGGAAGCCTAATTTCAAAGTGTTTTGTATTTTTCTTATTGATCTGTGTTTTTGAAGCTGGCAATGTAATAAAGTCTAAAAAGGAATGCACATAGGCCTACTGATGTTCAATTGGGGGGGGGGGCAGCTGGGAGTTGGGGGGGTCACCAAAGATTACAATGGTAAAAATATGGGTCCCTGAAAAAAAAGGTTGGGAACCACTGCTTTAGGCTATATTGACAATAAAAGAAGGGAGACAAAACATGCTAAACGTCACCCACTAAAAATATGTCGACAACATGCCAAGAAACATGACAAAAATACTTATTTATGAACACTAGTGGCCCAGTTTGCTTTTAAAAATGACTATTTTCACCAAAAAGTGACAGGTTTGCATCCCTATTTTATGTCGCCCTAGTTGTAACGCTGTGTTACAACAAATCCCTCATGTAGTTTCCTTTCTCTTGCCTAGCTAGCACTGGCTACGAGCTAGCAACAAACTTCAGTATGGTACCATTTTGTAACTGCGGAAACATAGAAACAGGTGATATATGAATGGTTTTGGTGACTTGCACACATGCTTCACTAACCAAAAAACTACCGACATGGAAAATTTTACTTACGTGGTGCCAAAACACTTCTTGGAATATCTTCGTGAAATCGCCATGGAAACTTCTGAAAATTGTCCACACGTATCTGCTGACTCATACAGACCAATGGGCAGAGGCAGGCATAAATTGACTTCTGGGTCTGGATAAAAAATCTGTTTCAACTTGCCTGTGCTCCCTTAATCATTGTTCCAGGGACAACACCGCCAGGTGGTGCATCATACAACAGCAAATGATTAAAAGTGTTGTTGCATTTGGAACAACTTGGCAGTGTTGTTATTTGAAGAAATCACGGTCGCCTTTAACAGAGGTAGAAGGTTATAAAACATTGCCAAAAGCATAATTGAATCCAGGTTGCTTCGTTCATACTGTGTAGGTTAGGCAAACCTTTCTGTTTGTTTTAAAGGGGTCCGAGTAAGCTTACAGTGTTCACACATAGGCTTATAATGCCTAGTTAGTGATCTAAGTATGCTTTAAACGCTAAAAGGGACCAAGTGTGAAAACACCCTCAGTTAAACAGTTCAGTTTTACCATTGAGGTTTTTTTTTAGCGTGGTACTTGTCTAAACAATTCAATGGTTAATGCTAAGCTAATAGATAAAGTACGTGCTACTGCCAGATCTGGTGTTCGGCTAAAACAGATTCAAAAACGGTAAAACTCAACTGTTTAAGGGAGTCCGAAAAATATTCCCCAAAATTTCCCAAAATAATTTGTGTTCCTTTAAGAATCCTTGTGAAAAAGCCGGTGAAGGCTCCTTCGCGCAGGATGCGAGCGGTGCTGAAAGCTGGGGAGAAGTGGTGCAAAAACCTCCAAAATCCACAAACGTATGTAGAAAAAAATATGTCTTTTATTTTATATACAAAAAAAACCGTGCACAAATAAACCATAAATAACTACAAATAACGACACTTAATCCGAAAGTAAATTTCTACAAAAGCCAAAAGAACTCAAACAATAACGCCTTTAGGCTCACCGTGTTTTCTAGTGTCCAGCAGCCCTACTACTCAGCGATTGTTATCTTGCTCGTTGGTCTCGTTCTGTTCGTCTCTCTGTCTCTCTCTCCGGTAGAAATGACGCTCTTTTAAATAGACAACGCCCTTAACGTGAATTGGCCCAATCATTGGATGATTGGGCCACACCACCACCAAGTGACGCTACACATACTAAACATACAAGCACACGATTTAAAGACACATTTGCACACCCAGCAGTTACACACACATATATATACACACACCACACCCATAATTCAAAACATTTAACAAATTATTGAAATACACCAACCCAAACCAACCCAGTGACACCCCTCTACTACATACGATTCCAACCCCCATACCAGTTCTAAAATGCTGCCCTAGCGGTGCGCGCCCCCGCATAGCAGCCAGTGTCCAGGAGATGAGGAAGTATGCAAACGGAGTGTATCAACCAGGAATTTAAACAGTAAGATATGGTAGGACATGAGTGGGTACCTCACCCATGCCAGGGATGTTGATAATAAAAAGGCTTTAACAGTTCCAGTTGCATTGTGACAGGTTTGAGGATTGTGGATGTGTGCGTGTGTGTGCGCAGGTGTACCAAAGTTCGTGCGTTCAGTTTCTTAAACGGTTAAAATCGGTGAGAGGGGGAGACTGAGAAGTTCACCATCTCACAATCCTGATGTAATGAGTTTTGGAGGGAGATCCAGTTATCATGGCCACCTAGCAGTAAGTCCTGAGCCATCCTTGACCACAGAAGAATTCCAGTGAGCATTGGCCATGGCTTATGGAGGTGTGCGTTAACTCACTTGAACACAAAGGCCTGATTGTCAGATTAAGTAATTTCTTGCTGTTGTCATTTTGGCTTTTTGCTTTGGTTTTTCTTTCTTTTTACTCCCACTTACAATTTCACAGAGAATGATAGGCTTAAATGAGCTATCAGAGAACATAAGACATTCTCATTTTAAGATGAGAAGGTATTGGGAGAGCTGTTTCTCATGTTACTAAGGGGGTCTCAGTAGACTAGTAATGCTTGTAACAGTTACTCTAAACAAGACCACCTAGTTATTAAAATGCTGGAGGATGCATCTTGTTGCTGCTTGTTTTGTGAGCAGTAATTGCATTCAGTCAGAATAATTACTTGGAGACATGCCCTGCTTTTGTTTTGTCATTTCTTCTTTTTCATTTTTTATCATCCTAGTTTTCATCACCCTCCACTGCAGTTTGATTGTTTGTTGTACACAACATTGTGTCCCCTCTTTGTGTTGCTTTGATGTGTAAGAGGTTGTCAAAGAATTTAAAAGAAAATCCCTTCACCATATTTCAATTCTGTTGAATGACAGGCAGCCAGTGTGTTTTTAAGAGGTGACTTTGAACTGTTGTGTGTGTGTGTGTGTATGAAAGCATGTTCTAAGGGTATTTTCTTCCGTAACGTCTCATTGCATTGAACGTATGAGGACTTTTCCACCTGTTTGCCCTTCCCAAATTGCTTGTCCACAGTTACAGCTCCTTCTCCCCCTGTGGGAGCCACATGGGCTGATGAAATGACACAGTGCCAGGGCGACTCTGATGGAGAGCCTTTAGCAGCCACTCTTACCTTTCCAAGAGCTTGCTGCTGTTTGTGCGACTTTATTACATTTATGAGGAGGGATTGGTGTTTGGGTCCAGTGAGCTGCTCACTTGACCATGATGTGAGTGCAGAATGTTTGAAACTTTTCTGTAATTAAGGTAATTAAATCTCCAATCTCCATTTTGTTTGACACTTGCAGCCATGTTAGGCTGCTGTTTATTCCACGGGTTGTACTATGTGTATGTGTGTGTTCATTCCAGACATGAAGTACGACTACTGCTTGCGTTGTCACAGCCGTGAGGCACCCATCAAATGTCATGGCATGCCTGGATAAGTCTTCATCTAGGTGCTATGCCTTTCCCCCCACACAAGGCATCTAATCAGAACACCTCTAAATGATGGGGCTGTGCCAGGAACTTCTTTGAATTTTTCTTTTGTATTTCCCATGTCGTCTTTATTTCATTGGGAGAGACATGGTTACATCATCGCCCAGTAGGGAAGTAAATTCTGCATTGCTCCTATTCATTTCCATTGATTTATATGCTTCCCCTTGCGTAGGCCAAGGGTGATGGCTGCTTTAAATGCTTGCAGCTGTGTTACTCTGCTTGAAGAAGTGGAGCTTGGGGACGAGTCTCTCTTTCCTCAGTGGCTGTGTGTTGGCACAGCAGAATCTTCAAAGTGTAATCAGGCTGCAGGAAAAAATCGTTTCACTGTCCTTTGAGACCCATAGGTTTCCCCTAAAGAAAAGTACAGATCTTTCCGTTAAATGTGTGGTGTGGACGAGCCTTGCTCCTAAACCTCATTTAGCTGGTGGCCACTCGAAGTGGTCAGAGGACCTAAAGGTCGTGCTTTTCCACCATTAGAAATCGTCCTGTTCCGTGGTCCCATTTGTCATTTTGGACAGTAGGCTTTGGTCTGTCAAATTAAATTTATTCTGTTTGTTTCTATTTTATTATTTTTTGTTGTTGTTCTGACTACACTTCTGTGTTTCCTTGCTAAGGCCAACAGTGATGCATTTTGCACCTCCGGGACCGTCTGTGCGAAGTTCTCCCTTTTCCTGCATACATTTTTTTTCCTCACTGAAAAACCTCAGCTTGACTTCTTCTCTCTCCCTTCAGTGTGGGGATTTTTTTTTCTTCCTTCTTACCCGCCGCTTTATTGGGGGCTTAGAGCGTCCTTGACTGTCCTGGTGAGCAAACCTAAAAAACAAGTAAAAAAAAAATCTGTTTCCAAATATCACATTTTCAGATTTGGAGTTGGGGGGGGGGGGTCATAATTGAATGAGCTTTTTGAAAATGGGTGCTGGGAAAGGGGGAAACTGAGGAAGTGGTCAGATGGGTCTGGTTTCGAAGAGACCGACAGAGCCAGTCATGGGCCATCCTCGTGGGATCCACTTGTCATGCTGAAGCTGTTAACTGTGCACGATGGCTCTGCTGAGCTGCACTGGAGTTTATTAGTTTTCTGCTTTGTTCAGATGTCATGTCCCGTTAGACAAAGGGGGGGATGCCCATGGGAGCTCTGGGGCCGACGAGCTGGGGTGGGGACAGGCCAGATGCTCACGCTGCCTGCCAAGCAGCTCTCCCAAAGACTGCTAGCTAAAGCCTACCACTTCTACACCCCGTCTAGACTCTGACGTCATGGAGCCTTTCGGTTTTATATTTATTTTTGGATCCACCATTTGATGTAATGGCATTTCATTTTATGTCCTTTTAGCAGGGCATTCATGTTTAGCCTTTGATGAAAAGATCTTGCAAAAATTGTGCCCTCTAAGCTTCTCCTCAGTCTCTCAGATGATGTATTCTTGTTCATCGTGTCGACATTAAGAACAGGAGTCTTATTGAAAATGAGTCCACCGTTTCAATTTCTAAGAGCCTTCTTTTCTGTGGGTGTTCTTTTTATGTTTCATGGATTCATCTTTTTTTCACTACCTCACCCTTCCTCTTTGTGTCTTTTCTGCCCCCTCCCCTCCCCACCCCCCGACACACACACATTTTCTGTCTGTCTAACTTTCTGTCTTACTTTCTCTTTTACTCTCTTGTCTGGCGAGGTTCACCATGACAGCTTATTGATAGTCCTGGCAGTGTTACTTTCTAATAGAAGATGTCTGTAGAGAGGCTGGGATAATGAGAAAAGGGAGGGGAGGGGGCACCACCACATCAAACACCATAGAATTGAAGGCTGATTACGTACCCCAAGGTGGAACTTACTCTCTACAGAGAAAAAGGAAAAGGCAAAAAAAACTTTGTTGTGTTAATAAACTGAATTATTCAACCTGTCTATGAAATGTTTGGAGAACATAAAATTTTAATTGGGGGGCTTATCTGCATACAGCTTCCCATAGGTCGGCTTTTTTAATAACCCAAATGGTGGGCCATAAAGTGCCTGTTATCACTAGCCTCTTGGCAGTTCGTTCCATGATGTGTTGTGAAAAACACTTCGGCAAAAATAGGAATGGGAGTCATCATTTATTTATTTGCACCACAAACCAAAGTTATAGCAGCAGAGCCTGGGTTTAGGTGTGTGTGTGTGTGTGTGTGTGTGTGTGTGTGTGTGTGTGTGTGTGTGTTTGGGGGGGGGCGTTCCCATGAGGAATGACATGGGGGGGCCACAGAGAGGCCGTTTAGCTCATTCAGGGCTCACACACCATCTGAGCCAAAGCATTCGGCTAATTTTCTCCCGTCTACATATTACCCCAGATGTTGAAGAAAAATCACTTTCAGACGTTACTCTAATCCCAAGTGTCACTGGTCTTCTGGCTCAGCAGAAGATTTCTGGTCCACAAATCTGTGGATATGAGTGTTGCAGTCTTTGCACTCTGCTCCCAGATGTCCTGTGTGTTGAGTGGAAATGGATGAAATGGGGAGGCTATAGTTCAATGAACGTGCAGCAACTATAGAATGATGAATTGGACAGTTTTTGCATGGGGGGTGGGGTGGCATGGCACTCCTCTGTGGGGACTGCGTTTGAGTTTCACCGTTGGCTGGTTTTGTTTAGAAAACAGAGGACTCATGTCTCCACGGAGCGCGAAATTGACTTTTGGGTTAAGAGGATTGCCCCCTCTTCTCTGTTTCAGTTTATTTTGCCAGCCATAATGCCACACACATTCCACACCACTTGTAAGTAATGGGCCCTATCACAAGGTTAAAGATCTTCCATTTTCTCAGTCAGGCTGTGAAGAGTTTTGATGTTTTCTTATTCAGCCATTGTGTAGTGAAGAAAGATGCAGAACGTTATTAACAGTAATGTGTAATAGAGGGTTACACAGAACTTTTTCCACACAACTACGCTTGTATCATTTTGTTTCATTTTGGAGTGTGTGATCAGACTATGCCTTTTTGCAGGTGTAATTTCCCATTTTTTGTAAGGAAATCATCTTGTTCCTAACTGAATGAGGCAAGTCCAAGATCAAACAGTGCATGTATCTGAAAATTGGCTTCCCTACCTCTTAATGTGTTAGCCTTGTAGAGAGCGCAATAACACATTGCCATGACAGCTGAGAGCAGCTGGACAGCTGGTGTGTGCACCTTTTGATGTTTTTGAAGAGTGAGCGAGAGAAGGCCTGACCCACAGAGTTTGTTTCTCTGTGGATTTTCCCCTTGTATTTTTTTGTCAGGCTATCTGCTTTGCCTCGCTTCGCTCTTTTCTTTCTGTTGCTAAAAATTCAAACAGCTTTGTGCCATCCTCAGAGAGGATCAGCTCGCCCAGCACAGCCAGACCCATTGTGGGATAAGGCTGTCCCACTTTCACAGCACTCAACACTCTCCTGGCCCTTTAGCTCTCTCTCTCCCCCCTTGTGTTGTCTCCAAGAACAAAGAGCACTCTTTAAAAACACCGCTTGGCACTTTTTTATTGGCCTCACTTGACATTGCTCATTTTCTAGAATTTGCATTCACGTGTCGTTAATGAGACACCAGAGCTGGACTCAGTAATTAAAGCGAGTTTTAATCAAGGTTCTTTGTCTCTCTCAGAAGACACACACACATACACACACACACACCTGGGTTGGCCACAAAAACACATAGGTTCAAGCATAGCTCTTTGTCTCTTTGGAGCTAGGTAAAACACGACATTGAACTTGTTTGTTTTGTTTTGGTGACTAACACTTCAAAGGAAAGAGATGATTGCCAAGGTAACTACAGTACATCCAAAGATATCTCCTATTACCAGACACCAGTTTAAACTTTTAATTACGCTGAATAGTTAGATAGTCAGTGTGCTGCATAAGCATTTGTAGATTAGCCTACCTACATGCCCTGCACACTTCTCCACCTTCTCTGACAGATCATAGAAGGCAGAGCTGTCAAGAATTCCCTTTCATCTAGACTCCAGATCACAAAATTAACCCTGATAGTTATCCTTTTTTTCTCAGCCTCAGCCTTCAGGTGAGGTGGATGATATTCTTATCTCATTTTCTCATCTTCACCATCTTCACCATCAAGTTCATTTGCCTGCATGGAAAACGGTTTGCCTATGGGAGTCCTTTAGATTATTGTTATTTACTAGATGTTAAGTGATCCTTGTAATGAAATACAGTTATAAATGCTGCTTTGCATTCATCACACACAGACCCTCAGCCTTGCCCATATATGTTCCTCCGACGTGTTGTTTGCTAGTGTAAACAGCATTCTGTCAGAGCTGACAGATTCCAATCTTCACAGTAGAAGTTGTGAGCAAGTAATTACCCCTAAACAATTTAATTTAGAATTATAAAGTGATTTCCTGTGCCATTTGTGCACTGATTGTCATCAAACATCAGCAAAATGCAATTACATCGCAGACCACTGATACTGTTTATTTGTGCAGCCTGGTAATTTAATTTATCTGTGTAAAAGCTTCGTCCGAAACGAACTCCTGTGTAGTAAAAGGCAGTGTCCTGAATGGCCTGTATTCTCCTGCCTTACTGAATGTTTTTGGATTCCTCCCCCCCCCCGACACACACACACACACACACACACACACACACACACACAAATCCCCCAACCCTGCAGGCAGCTTTTTACATTTTAAGAATAGCTCTGGAACGCTTCCAGCAGCTCCAGTGCCACCATGGTCTGTCCGCTGGGGTGAGCATGTTTGTGGCGACTGGAGGAAGGCTCTGCCAAGGCTGAACGAGCACAATCCTGTCTGGGGAAGCCGACACCGAAGCAGCCATCCTCTCGCCCTGGCAAAGCCTTAAATGTCATGGAGCCCGAAAGGGACTGTGGCCTAAATCTAGAATGATCTTTTTTTTAAGTTTTGACAGTCCTTAATCTAATTGGCATTATAAAAAGATGGGTGAGATATCTTTAGTACTAATCTACTAAGTGCTTTCCGTTTGCTGCCCCGGTGCCACAGTGAACCACAGTTTTTCTGCAGTTTTAATCCGTTTAGTTAAGTAGGCATGGGAATTGCCACATTTGCATATCACTGGAGAGGTATCAACAGTATCACCTCTCCCACACCCGCACCCTCGTGATGTTCGGCAGTCATATCCGGCTCATTGGAGAGACAACAACAGACTCCGCTGTGAGCTTTTTTTAATTAGTTTTTCAGACGGCAGCTCACGGGAGACCAGTAGGTGTGGAGTGATGAATAGTTCCACACTTGCCCAGTGGCCACCCTCAATATAGTTTGAATGTGGGTCACATGTAATGAAAAGGTCTTCTTTTCCTTGCCGAAAGGAGGGAGGAATTCAACCTTTTTAGAACGCGAGACCCACAGACAGCATGTGCACTAATGGGGTGAAAAGATGAATGGAAAGGTCACTCATTAATGTGAATGCTGTTGCTAGATAATCCGTCCAGCACGAGACCACAACACATACTCACACGCACAAAACCCCCAACTGCACACACGCACACACCCACACACACACAGCACACAAACATTCCTGAGGGCCGAAGTGACTCCCACTCGGATTTGGCATTGCCATCTTACAGAAGCCCACTTCCTTTCCACCGTGAGCTGCAAGGCAGCACCCAGTCAACACACCTCTTTGAAACAATCAGGGCTTGTCTTTACAATGGCAGTGGAAAATGAAATCACAGACAACCAAATGGTAGGAGTAGCCCCAGTGACTCGGTCAGACCTCACGTCTTGATTTCCTGTTTACTTTGGTAATCACCTTAGGGCTTTTGTTTTTCATTTGAGTTGTTCGACCGTAATGAAGATTTCTTGGCTGACGCTCAGCCAGGAGATCAAGGCGGCTCGGGTACAGAATTTGTACCATTTGTTCAGTAGAGCTTGAGACATTTATACTAATTCAGGGGCAACGACACGGGACATTAACAAAATTCTCCCAGCTGCTGCTTGATGTCTCAACAGTTGTTCCCAAGGACTTTTGTGGCAAGATGTCCCCCTGTTTTTGTCCCTTCTGCATGGTCTGTCTGTCTGTCTGTCTCTCTCTCTTTCTCTCTGATTGCGCACTATTTTGTTAGTATTGGCCCCTCAATTTCTTTGGTCTGTCTTACTTTAGATCATCCCCCCTTTTTCCTCCCTCTTCAAATCCCTCTCTGTCCTTTTTTTACAGGATGCCCTCTGTTTCCACACGTACTGTTGTGCCCTCTTAATTTGTGCCTTCCATCACACTCTGCACATTTGTGCCAGTGCACCATGGTTTGTCTCTCGGTTGTATGGGGAGAGCACAGTGTCTGGGGCTGACGATGGGCTTGGCGACCACTTGAGACTCTCAGCTTGTCTGCCGTTATCTCGTCACTGCCAACTGGCTCAATCATGCGGAGCCTGAGGGCCCTCTCCTTCGCAGGTAATCTCCAGGCTGAGAGCGACAGAGCAGGTAATTAGCCAAGGTGGCGAGAGTGCTCCAGGAGAGAAGGTGTGTGTGTGTGTGTGTGTGTTTTGGGGGGGGGGGCAGAGAGAGGAGTGGGGAGGTCATTTGGATGATCCCCAAAATGGTAGCAGACAGAGAAAAGAAAACCAATGAAGCGTTTGATTGTGTTGATTACTGTTGCATTAGGCTCTGTGGGATGGTAATCTTGAAATGAGACAATTCCATTAACCCCATCCTCAGACCCCCTCCATCCTCATCCCCAACAGTGCACCACTACTTCCCTGAGGGGATAATGTGGTAATATCAAGAAATGGTTGTTTTATTGTCCTGGCACGTAGCTTGCTCATAACCGCAAAACACATTCCCTTTGTTTCTCCCATCACTTCAGATGAATCGAGACATCCCTTAGGACATACCAGATGCTGATGCAAATTTGTTTTTTCCACCCTCACAGAAAAAAAGACCAGGGAGTTTACAAAGAGGAGCTTGTGTGTGTGTGTGTGTGTGTGTGTGTGTGAGAGACAAAGAGAGACAAGAGGCTCCTGCTCTCCAAGTCACGAGCCTGCAGGCTGTCTCCTTTGATGAAAGATTTTCAACGATCTTAGTGGAGGGGTGGGGCAGAGGAATAAGCGTACCTGGGCCACGCCTTAGCAGCTACGGTAGAGCTACGGTAACAACGGCAGCAACAGCAGCAGGGCTCACCTGCTCCCAACCGTTTGCCAGGCTTCACATCAGCGCTTATGCATCAAATCGCTAATGCACTTGGCAGGCAGCATTTTATCCACACCGCTTGTGTCAAGCGACGGGAATAAAACACTCACACTCACTGGCTGCCCTGCATGAGATCACTGTGGGAACAGTTTTACGTGAATACAAAGAGGAAATGAGGTGGGATGGAGTTTTGTGGTTTTTGTTATTTGGTGTGTTTCTGTACCATCATCCACTTTCTTTCTTTAGTTCCGTACGAGGACATGTCAGGGCTTCTGTCCATAGAAGCATATGTCCCTCCCATTCACTCTTAATTACACCTGCTGTTTCTTCTGCCTCTCCCTTAAAGTAGTGCTTCTTTCAGCTTGGCTTGTTAGGTGGATTTTCTTGGCCAACATTTAGTTTCATTTCCTGCTTTTTAATGTTTTTTTTTAATCTCACACTATTAGTTGAACTTCTTCTCTTACTTAATCAGGTATTTGATATGCAGTCTAGGTCTTCAGCAGACCCTAGTGTCTAGCTTATGGAGACTTGGATTCGTATGATTGGTATTGGTGTGCCTGAAGGTGTTTGTGCCTGGCCAAAGATCAGCTGGCTGCCAAACAGAACATGGAGTCAGAGTAATGGGGAAAGAATTTTATTGCCTAGAATGTTGTGTTAGAATGTTTTTCCTTAAAAGGTGTATTGCAGTCCAAAGACAGAGCGAATGTGTGTGTGTGTGTGTGTGTGTGTGTGGGGGGGGGTGTGTGTGTGTGTGTATGCGTGCGTGCGTGTGTTAGTGTGGATCATTATTACTCCACTCCTTACAAGCTTTCCCTTGGCAGGATATACATTTCACAAAAAATCCAATGTAGTCTGTAAATGGATGCCAGCACCAGTCTGACGGCCATAAACTGCTCTGAACTGCTTTATGGAACGGCACGGGGAGTATTTTTCTTTTCGAAAAAGAACACTGCCTCCCTGCCCAGATTCCCCTCGCTAAACGAACTGAGGATCAGCCACGGCCGCCGCAAGCAAGCGAGCGGGCGAGCGCGAAGAGATTGCAGCAGCCTCCTGTCTCAGCGGCAGCAGCAGCAGCAGCAGCAGCAGCTCTCCTCCTCCAGCTCTCCTCCTCCCCATGTGGGGAGCTAAAGCAAATTGGAAGGAGGAGGACTTGGAGGGGAGATTGATTTATGCTCTGCGGAACATTTTCTGCTCTCTCTTTTTTTAACGGAGTGGGGCCACAGCCATAAAACACCCAAGTGTTGGAGGTGGAGGTGGTGGTGCTGGTGGTGTGTGTGTGTGGTTGTGAGGTGGTGGGGTGGGTGGGGGAGTGGAGGCAGAGCACTGAGAGCCAGGGACAACCAAAAAAAATCCCCCTCAGAGCTGATGTTGGGGAATGTGAAAAGCGAGAAGAAAAGCATGGCTGATGGCTGTTGGCTTCTGATTAGGGGATTCTTATTTGGGGGATGATTGAACGCTTGGACGGCTGTGGGGGAAGGGAATTGGGTGGGGGGTGGGTGGGTGAGGTGACAGGGTGCAGCAATAGTTTTCACCCGTCACTTGGCGAGCTTGTCCTAGTTTCTCAGGTGACACTTGAGTCCACAGTGATGAGTCGGCATCTTCATGTGTTTGTGTGTGTCTGTGTGTGTGCGTGTGTGTGTGTTTGTGTGTGTGTGTGTGTGTGTGTGTGTGTGTGTGTGTGTGTGTGTGTGTGTGTGTGTGTGTGTGTGTGTGTGTGTGTAAAACTGCTGAGCCCCTACAAGTACAAATCTGTCCTGCTGCAGCTGATCCGAGCAAAAGCAATGATGACCTGTCACAGTGGAGTGGAGGAGATGGGAATGGACAGATCAGGCAGGAAATGACTGAGTGGAGTGGCGCGCCAGCGCTGGGAGAGAGGGTCCAAACAACATGCTCCCTACACTGGCACAGCCTGCCATTTTGGAAGTTTTAACTGCAGTGTTGTTTTTCTAGGCTCCAGCTTAGTCAGTTTCACTGCCATATACATGCCTTGCCATCAGAGAAATAAAATATAACATTTCAGTGAACCTCATGGCGGTTGTTTTTGTTTTTTCAAATCTCCGTCTTCTAAAGCTTTACCGGTTCAAGAATCTGGAATTACTTTATTGATGCTCCGGTGAAAGCAATTGAGTCAGGGTAGAGGTAATGTTAAATATTACCAATAACGATGAATAACTCACAATAAACACACCAATACACAATTACACACAGAAGTAATAAAATGGCCAAGACACAAAATGCATCCCAGATATTGTGATTTATTACTACATTGACATTAAACATGATTGTGCCCACTTCTGTTTTCCTTTTGTTTCATTTTCATTTTGTTTTTCTCCTGGACAGTATTGTCTTGAAGCACAGCACGAGAACAAAGGTCTACACGCACTCATTACAAATGCCGATCACAAAGAGAGAAATTACGGCACAGGGCTACCGTTTCAATAAACCTTTCTGATTACTTTTGGTCGAGCAATTTTCTCCCCCACGCTTGCCCTTTAATCGAAATATTCATAGAATGATCGCCTGTGTAACACACAGCTAGACTAAAAAACGCCTGCAAAAGGGAGACCAGAACGTGCAGTTATTTGCTGTTCTAAACAAAACTACACATGTGGAAGGCAAGAAAGCCTTCTTTTGCTTCCTGTGCCACAAATCATGCGTGGCCATGCCATTCGACTGTGGAGAATAATGTGGAAATAATCAGAGTGGTCTTTTTCAAAGTACCAAGGGAAGAAAGAGAGAAATGTATTTCCAACAGCAACAGCTGGGTCAGTCGTGTGAGCCTATGAGAGTAGATGACTGTAATTTTCCCTGCCTGGTGTTTTGCATGTCATTTGCCTTTGTGCTGACCAATTTCATTTTATTCCTCTTTTCATTTTTTTTCCTCCATCTTTCCCTCATTCTTTCCCTAACCCCTTTCTCCTTCTCCTGCCCCCAATCTATTTTTCTTTTCTTTTCTCTCCCTCTCTCTCTCTCACTCTTTTTTTTTCTCTCTCTCTCCTTCTCCTTCTATCTCTCTCTCTCTCTGAAGGTTTAACTACAGATCCACCCACTACCTCACGTCCAATGGATTCTACGAGTTCCTCAACTGGTTTGATGAGCGGGCGTGGTATCCACTCGGAAGGATAGTTGGGGGCACGGTGAGTACTATCCCCCTTGCCTCCATGGCACATTGCAATTGCGATACTGCGTCACTGTACAATTACCGTAACCACAACAAACCCCTCTGGCAGTTCCAAACAAACACACATTTGCTGTCCAGGTACACTCAGCTGTAATGAGCTTTTGGGTCCATTAGAGCTCATTTCCTACTGGCTTGCCATTCCACCACTTCTACTGCTCATAATCGATCATAAACATGGCTGATGGGAGGCCTTACCAAAGGGGTTTGTTTTGTTGGAGGCACTGTGCTCAACCACTCTCCCCCACTGCAGAACCAAACATGGCTATGCTCCTCTAAAGCACTGGTGTACAACAACCATTGCAACCCAAAAACCTACCCTCTTATTTAGCAGTGACTGGAGCCTAACCAAGCATTGTTTGAAAAATAAAAAAAACAAACAAAATGGAGTGAGTTAGGCAAGCTGAAGCCAAACAAGCTTATTTATGTGGCACAGTTCATCAGGGGTGGATGTCCTGGGTTCAGAAAGTAAAAAGTCCTGCCACATATTTGTTCCAGCCAATTCACTAAAACAACAGGATCCAAATTAGCACCACTCTTTGGCTCTGTAGGCCAACTAATTAGTGAAGTGACCTGTTGTAGGAGCACAGGCAGAAGGAATGTATGGCAGGACCTTTGTTCTTGGAGTTGGTTTGTGCACCTCTGCAGTTCATACATGATGGTAAGTCAACATGCAAGTAAAAAGATAGATAAAAAAGAAGGTATAATAAAGAATGTCTATTAACAAGTGAAATGACTTGAAACAAATGAATAACATTAACCAGGAGGATGCATTAAACTACAGGGCGTCCATAAAAAGTCTGGACGTTAACTGTAAAATAGTACGTTATCAATTAAAAATATATAACATTATATTTGTTTGAAATATAAACAGAATACCATCTTTAATTTGATTTTATCTGTGGGGAAAAATTATTAGTCACAAATAGCAATGTCCTGTGTGTCCTTAGTGACACCCTGTAGTTAGAGATGCTGGGGTGGTCCTGCAGGTAGGCCTGAATGACCCTGATTTGTAGTAACCCTGCCCCTGCCCCCGTTTACCAGGGGGGAACGTGTTGGGTCACGACCCCCCTCATATGCCTCTGAGAGAGTCCCTAGTGCCGGCCATCATCTGTCAAAGAATCTGCTGCAACCGCTTTTGGCTCTCTCCTTTTGGGAAAGGTGCAAAGGAAAGCAGACCCATAAAATGCAACATTGACTTTCCAAGCTGCTCTCGTCGCACTGTTTTCTTTTCTTGCAGCTCTCCTCTTTTTTCTCCCTTTAGTGGTGTTAGCCAGACTTCTGGCAAAAGACCTCAGCGCAACACTTGTCAGCGGTGCAGACACATTTTCCACCGTGGTCTCCCTACACAGCAGCTGATAGCAGTGCCTCTCGCACACCAGATGTAATCACATCAATAACTGAAGTCAGTGAAAATAAGTGTCCCAGCCCTTCTCACACCCCCTCTGTTGCAGACTGCAGGCGTTTTTTATTGACATCAGCCTGCTAGGAACCGTAGATGCAAAGTAGCCTTTGGCTAAACCTGGTATATTTACAGAGCTTATGTAAATGAGTATGTTAATTAATGCACACTGTCCCTTTTGAAATAAGTAAAAAAAAAAAAACATAAAAATGCAGGCAAGACAAACATGGCAGTGGGGTAAATAAAGACAGCAGGGGCGCTGGCAAGGCTGGATTCCATACTACGCATAAGAGCCGACCTGTTTTGTAGGCCACATGCCTTTATTTAACTATTTTTGTATTTTTCCGAAACCATAGAATGCTGACTAGCTTAGAGGTCAGTTTCGTTGAACACTGATGGACACATAAATATATATATATACACACACAGCACCTACAGAATTATGACTTGCAGGACCACTGGAAAGACTGTTTTGTGTTCCGCATACTAAAGAACTCATCCCCTTGATTAATGGCAGTCAGCATCTCATCACGAAGAGACCAGGGATGGCAGAGCAGCAGCATGCTGTCATGACTGACCTTCACGAGTGGTGACCCAGGCCACCCAAGGGCTACTCCTCCTCTTTGCTCAGCACTGCTCCACTCTGACACTAAACAGGCAGGCCTGCTGTCACTGTGCCCTCCTACCTCACTTCACTGTGGGACTGGCTTGGGCCAGCACAGGCTCCAGGGCCTCCTTGTTTGCTCAAAGTCAAAGCAGACTCTCTCTCTCTCTCTCTGTTTCTCTCTCTCTATCTCTCTCTCTGTCTTTAACTCACCCTCTCTGTCTTAAGTTCAGAAGTTATAGATTAGATTTGTGTCTAAAATCTGCTTAACACCTAGTTCCTGATAAGTGTGTGTGTGTGTGTGTGTGTGTGTGTGTGTGTGTGTGTGTGTGTGTGTGTGTGTGTGTGTGTGTGTGTGTGTGTGTTTATGTAGAGAATGCAGAGGTATTTGGATGGCTGCCATTCATTGGGCCAGCCGGTGCGAATAGGCCGCTGTGAAGCATGGGAATCTCACCTCGAATTGATGCCAAGGCAGCGAGCGGATATCCATGTTCAATACCCGCAGAGAAATAACAGCACTGCTAATTTTTATAGTGTGTCAGCTAAGCTTTGTTTTTTTATTTTATCTTTTCCTTTTTTTCCACCATTTCATTTTTTTTGTTGTATAATTAGGGCATGAACAGAGTCTTGCAATACTGCTTGTCTAAGCAGTCTTGGTGGTAAACACCATTGCGAAAAGTGTAATTCTGCTATACTGTACTCTCACTAGAGATTCTGTTTGCCCCTGTTTCTATAACTCTCCAACGCCAACTCTTCCTCTCTCAACCCCCTTTGTCTGAAGCTGGAGAAGGCAAAAGTATACAGTAAGTTACGTCAGTTTAACTGGATGGAGTTTGATTATAAGTTAATAAGAGTGTGTGTGTGTGTGTGTGTGTGTGTGTGTGTGTGTGTGTGTGTGTGTGTGTGTGTGTGTGTGTGTGTGTGTGTGTGTGTCTATGTGTGTGTGTGTCTATGTGTGTGTGTGTGTGTGTGTGAGAGAGAGAGAAAGACAGACAGACAGACAGACAGACAGACAGACAGAGAGAGAGCATGGTAGTCTGTTGTCCCATATGTGTGTGTGTGTGTGTGTGTGTGTGTATGTGTGTGTGTGCGTGCGTGCGTGCGTGCGTGTGTGTGTTTGTGTGACAGCATAATGGTCTGCTGTCCCATTTGTGTGTGTGTGCATATGTGTGTGTTGGGGCTGGTGTGGGTGCAGAGTCAAGCTATCACCGACCCACGCTCCCATCCAAAGGCTGTGGTGAGTAAACGGGATTGGATGTTGAGTGAGGGGAGCCGACCCAATTGGCTGTGCAGGGGGGCGACCCGGTGCCAGTGACTGGCGGTGATGAAAGTCAAACTAATCTGGAAAGCTGAGCGCCCCTCGGGATGCCTGGAGCTCTGCAGCAATTTTATTCTCATTTCTGCCTTTTTATACCTGAATAGAGTCACTCCCCCTCTCTCTTTCTGTCTCTCTCTCCCTCTGTCTCTCCCCTTTTCTCTTCCCTTGTGTCTCTCTCTTTCTCTTTCTCTGTCTCTCTCTCTCTCCCTCCCTCCTCTCTGTGCTCTGTGGGTGTCTCACTCTCATCACACTTTCTCATTTTGCCTGTAAGGCTCATGCAGTCTCACACACTTGCTACACACGCAAATGCACACGCACGCACGCACGCACGCACGCACACACACACACACACACACACACACACACTCACGCACGTGTGCACAAACCACACACACACATACCTACCTCTTTGTAACTTTTATGCCCAGCCCACAAAGATTTGATGTCTCATGTCATTTTCCAGCCATTACCCCTCCATAATACTATCTGTCTGTATCTGTCTGTAGCTTTCACGAGTCCTCTATTTTCTTTTCTACCTTTTTTATTTTTCTCAGCTGCTCTGCCTCTCTCTGTCGATGTCTTCCATACAGTTTTTGCCTTTCCCTTTCTCTCTCACATTCATTTCCTTACAATTTTGAGCACACACAAGTACACATACACTTTCTCACTCCTATACTCCCTGTCACTCTTTCTTGCTCTCTTTCTTACTTACACACACACACACACAGACACACACACACACACACACACACACACTTACACACACACACACACACACACACACACACTTACACACACACACACACACACACACACACACACACACACACACACCATTCATTCACGTGTTCATCTTCATCTTTTTCTCTACACACTGAAACTGCTCTGGGCAGCAGAAGACTGTGACAGTCCCCATTAATTGTCCCTGCTAACACAAGTATCCCCCCATACCACACCCCCATCTCCCCTCCTCTGCACAAGACAAGTTGCACCATTCTAGAGACAGACGAGCAGATATCCGTTAACCTGACAGTGGTCACTCCTCTCCTCCCACCCCCCTAAACCCCTTTCTCTCTCTCTCTCAATCTATCCCTCTCTCACTCTCTCTCTCTCTCTTTTTCTCTCTCTCTGTCTCTCTCTCTCTTTTACCGTCTCTCTCTCTCTCTTTCTCTATCCCTCTCTCCCTCTCTGGTTGCCACCAGAGGAGACACGGCCCATCTCCTCTCTGCTCCAAAGGCATAGATAACAACGGAGCGCTGAATTAATGTGACACTCCCACAATACGCCTCTGTCAGCCTAATAATAAACTCGTCTTTGTTAGAGCAGACTTGTCCGAGCCATCACATTATTCTCCGTCATCAGGAAGGCTGTGGGGTGAGACATGAAACCAGTTTAGAGGGCAGCCTCTTGTTAAAGGGGAAAAAGAGGGAAAAAGTGAAAGAAATGAAGAATAAAAAAGAAAAGAAAATGACTACAAAGGCGTGATCTCTCCAAGGGCCCTTTTGCGGGGCTGCTGTAGCAACTTTATTAATGCGGCGGGTTAATTTGTGGCAGCGCCATGCTGATGGTTTCGTTACGACTGATCCAACGGCAAGATCCTGGAGGAGCCACCGGCGCAATGGGTAGACCTGTCAGACACATGTCTGCGAAATTGCCTCTGCTGAGTCTGAACATAAAATCAAACTTTAATTGGGCTCTTTTCTAGGGGCAAAGTGCCTCGCCAGCTAGATTGTGTTCCCATGAATAAGACATGGCTTTGATCTATTCGGGAGACTAAACATCAGTCAAAATCACCTTGTCGGCATCTGAGGCAGGGCTGTATAGAGCCGGGGGATGTTGTTTTTTTGAATGCAATGGTTATTAGTGCCAACTCCTTGCCCTTTATGGCACTGCGCTAACACTAAGCTTTTTTGCCCAGCATTTTAAGCTTATTTTTTTCCAGTGGAGTTTATTGCTTCTGCCCGAGATTAAGTCTTTGCAGCTTATTTTTCTGCCGTAGCCCATTCTGACCTTCTTCATGCAGTTAATTAAGAACATAAAAATGGAAATTATCCCGAGCACCGGAGACATCTTACACTAGTTTGTGTTTTTGTTGTTTTTCTCATCAAACATTGCTTTTCCAGATCCGATGCCTTAATGACATCTATTCACATTCCACTGTTATTGCCTTTAAACCGCCATTGCCTCACCCTAATGTGCAGTCCATCTGTTGTGTAGATGCACGGTCGTATTTATCTTCTTAATGGACATAGAGAGCCATACACTGTGCTGCTAAGAACAGTGGCACCTACTGCATGGGCTCTTTGTGAGATTTTAACCCCCACCAGGGCATTGTTGGAAGGGAGAGAAGAGTGCTGCTGTTGGCGACCTCTGGGGATCAGAATCTCACTGGTTGTCCAAGTTGGGGTGGTTATGGGTCATTGCCTGCATATAGAGAGAGGGAGATCCACCTTTATACCCTGCACAACATTTTATATTCAGTCAGAGTCGTGGTGTTATGAAATGTCATTGTTCGCAGTCACATTATTATCTTTTACCTCGCATGTTGTTTTATCCTTTAATGAATAAATGGTAATACTCCCAAAGCAGCCATTACTTTCCATAAAGATTAGTGTACTCCACTGTTAGCGTATGTACCACCTGCCCACAAAGCTTGTGCTTGTGTGGAAATCTCTTTTTCTGCGACTGTACAATCACTTGCCACCCACTCAACACCAGGCTCTGCAAACTAGCACAACACTCAAATTATATATCCATTTAGACTGGTGGCGCTAGACCCTTGTGAAATAGCCGTTTTACCAGCCCTGCTTTTACCAGCCCTGGTTTGTACCAAAGCAAATTTGAATGGGATTTTCTGGAGGTTTGTAACATTGCCTAGTTTTCTCTATACTTAGGGGAAAAAATTAAATTGAGTTGGGGATTGGTTTATAGCCCTACTATTTAACACAACTGTGGATACCAGAAATGTGGACTGAATATGAATGGGAGAGAGAGCATTAATTACAAATTTTAAGCCAGCCCTAATGCATTCCAAAGATTGGACTCCAAAGAGGATTAAAAGTCTTTCACTCAAGATACATGGGAGTCAGGGGAGAGGTTTTTTTTATTCAAAAGCCACTATGCAGAATATGCCTATCATTTGTTTTTTTTTTTTTGTTTTTTTTTTTGAACAAGCTTCTTAGGCACGTTGTCAGCTTATTGGCTCCAAACTGTGAACTCTTGTGAATGATATAACACCCGTAACACCTTTAGCCAAACACTCACACTTTGCCTTCATGTTCGCTTTTGCATTTTGTCAAATTTACTAGAATTAGCCCTTCACAGTTATTCTCTAAAGTTCTCCTAACTACTGCAGCCGAATTGTTGTTCCTTCACTGCAAAGCCCTATGAATAAATATGATTTTGGGTCCTGTTATTATAAATAATAATATAAAAAGTGTGCTCAAAAAAGTCATCTTAACTATCCCCCCACCCCCTCTGCCACTGGCTTGTCCATTGGATCATGACATCTGCTGAGGAGATGCATGTACAGTGACCATACTGTACATGTCCTTAGGCTCCAGGAGCCAACATGTTATATAACACTAAAAACCCTAATGCAAACTATGCAACACTGTGTGATTTCCTGTGCTCTGCTGACAAGCATGTCCCTCTGTCTCTGTGCAGGTCTACCCAGGTCTGATGGTGACGGCGGGGCTCATTCACTACGTGCTGAACATGCTGCATATGACCGTTCACATCCGCGACGTGTGCGTCTTCCTGGCGCCCGTGTTCAGCGGCCTGACGGCCATCTCCACCTTCCTGCTGACACGGGAGCTCTGGAACCAGGGTGCTGGCCTGCTCGCTGCCTGCTTCATCGCCATCGTGCCCGGCTACATCTCGCGCTCGGTGGCCGGCTCCTTTGACAACGAGGGCATTGCCATCTTCGCCCTGCAGTTTACATACTACTTATGGGTGAGTGTGTTTGTGTGTTTTGTGTGAGTGTACTTTGTGTGTTTTGTGTGTGTGTGTGTGTGTGTTAATGTGTTTGTGTGCTTAATATGTAAAATGTATGGGAGTAGAAGCAAAAGGTAGGAAAAGGGTGTGTGTGTGTTTGTGTGTGTGTGTCTGTGTGTGTGTCTGTGTGTGTCTGTGTCTGTGTCTGTGTCTGTATCTTCATGTGTTTGTGTATGTGTGTTGCATGGGAATGTTGTAGCTGCCTTGGTGGTTGTAATGATTCCATCACAAGACGCATCCATTCACCAGTTTTGGCAGTATTGATCCACATGTCTAACTTATCCGAAATTTGGCATGAAAGTCAATGCAATGTTGGTTTAATGTATTCAAATAGCATGCTTAAGTTCAAAGGATCGAAGTAGTCTTCACTCATGTTATTTTTTAATTTAAACCATAAAAAAGTCAGTAAGCTATCTCCAGCACTACACATCAGATCAGCCAAATCGGATGGAATCAGTTGGCTGCCAGATTATATCCTTTACTTGGTCTGTCTCTCTCTGCCTCCCATAGCTTTGTAAACCTTTTCTTTTCTCTGGCTCTTCCCCCCCCCCACACACACACAAACAATTTATTGGAAAGAGAAAAGGGGTAATAGCCAAAGCATTACAATTTACAATTTTACACATACACTATACACACACATACATATATACATATGGCCTCTTTGTCACAATTTCTCCCTATCTCCCCCCTCTTTCTTTTTCTCTCTCTCTCCCTCTCCCTCTCTCTCTCTACTTCACTGAATTATTGATCCTTTGTTTGGAGGGCAGAGCAGTATCTGTGGTGCGGTACGACACGTTGCTCACCCGAGGCAGGGGGCCCGGTGACATTTCGGAGCGTAATTGAAAATCAGCCCCTCATCTTGAAGCGCAAGTCTTCCTCCTGCTCCTCCTCTTCCTCCTCCCCCTCCTCCCCCTCGTGCTCTTTATCTGAGTCGCCGCGGGAGAAAAAGTTTATCTGTAAAGAGCACCTCTGTGTCCTCCGAAGGGAATGACCCAGCTTTCTTTTCGCTTGTATCGCCGAGTCATTGTGCCCATTCATCACGGCATTAAAAATTCTCTGTCCCACCCCCCCACCTCCCACCCCTATTAAGACGTGTCCTCTCCTTACCTCTGCGTTCACTTTGAAGGAGCCCAGGAGGAGCTCAATAACTCGGCCCCATTCCAGTAGCTCTGTGCCGGTAATCTGCACAGAGGCAATAAGGCTGACTCTAATGTCCTCTAACCTAATCTCTGATGCGTTCTGCCGTGACTCGTCGGCTCGGGAGTTATCTCGCCCGAGGCCTGTTGGGCTCTTACATGACTACACTCTGCTGTGCACAATTTTGATGCTGTTTATACAAGCTATGTACGTGTACACATTCATTCATTGGTGGATACATGTATACACCCAGCTTAACCCACATGTATAAGAACATAATCATATAGTGTTTGTGACCCCCCTCCCCCCCTCACACTCACAGAAGCGCATTAACACCCAGAGATGAAATGCAAGTGCATGCTGTGAGAGATCAGTAGAGATTATGGTGTGATCAGGGCTTCCTCCAGCTTGGCTCTCTGTGTCTTATCACAGGCGACCTTGACACAGCCCAGGGGAGGCTCGTCAGTCTGACTGTCTGATTGCTTTCAACAGGGTGGCCACTGCTTCCCTCTCCACTCAGCTACTCTCTCCAAACACACACCCATACTCACACGCATACACACACGCATACGCACCCACACACACACACACACACACACACACACACACACACACACACACACACACACATACATCCGTGCACACACATGCACACACACACACACATACATGCACACATATGCACACGTATGTTTTCCTATTTCAACACACATATATGCATTCCTACTCTACCTACCCTATTTCTTCCTAGACTAGCATACATTCATTTATTGAGTTGCCGGCAGGCTGAGTCTCTTTAAGTAGGACAGGAAGGTCAAGGAGGGAGGTAGGGTGGGGGAGAAGGAGGGAGACCTCTGAGAAAGAGGTCTGAAGGAAGGACAGAGGCAGAGAAGCAAAAGAGAGAGAACTGAAGGAGAGAGGGGAGCAAGGGAGAGATTGATGGAGGAGGAAAGGAGAAGTTAGAGAAACAAAGGGGAGAGTTGAGGAGGAGGTAGAGGTCTGAAGGAGAGAGGGGGAGATGGAGGGTTTGGCCTGAGCTGGAAAGGTTTATTTATTTTAGGATATTTGCCTTCGCTGCCTTCCTTTCATATTGTCAGTCTGTACACTCAAACCCAAGAGAGCCAAGGACATGCGCACACATACACACACATACACACACACACACACACACACACACACACATTGAGTGGCAAACACGCACACACAGAGACAGGCACACACACACACACAAGCACACTAACGTCACAGATAACCCACTTCTCCTTTTCAGAGCCTTTTAATTTGTGCTCACAGTGAGTTTTTGTGTGGCTTGACTTACATTGACAGCGAGGTGATTTGAAGAGGGTGTCTCTCTGCCAAGTTTCGATTTGTACCGACCTTGACCGCTAAGCTTACCTGTGTCACAGTACACACACACACACACACACACACACACACACACAATTTACACCGATGTAAACCTTAAGTATGTGTGTGTGTGTCTGTCTGTCAGTGTGTGTGTGTTACTGTGTGTGTGAAAGGGAGTGACAGTTGGTCTGAAAAAGCAGGGTAATATCATCCTCACAGTTTCCCACATTCACTGTGCCTGAGGAATGTATGTATGTGATTGGTGAACCTGGGTACAGTACAGTCAAGCTCAAGGACACACACACACACACACACACACACACACACACACACACACACACACACACACACACACACACACACACGGAGGAGCTAGTTAAGAGTGAGGTGAATCTGTGCCCCAAATGCCAGTAGAGTGTGACCAGGCCAGTTGTAGTTTTTAGGCTGGAGGGTCTGGTTATGTCTCTAACACACACACATACCCATTTTTGTGTCTTTCTTTCTCATCCCATTTGTCCCCCCTAGTAAAACTTCCTGACAAGTGCTGTTTGTCAGATGAAGGGGACTTTGCTGGTGACTCTGTTCAGGGCCTGAGGTTTTATTTTCCAGCCTCCACCCCAAAACCCACCACCCCTTCAACACCCCATACCTACTCCCACTACTTTCACCCCTAAATCTACACCATCCCTACACCCACCTTATCTCCTTTTGCTTAAGGGCCTTTGTCCACCAATGTTCTTTTAAACATCTTCTTTCAGTACATTTTAGACATACAGTAGGCTGCCATAAGTCAAAGTACAAACTTGAAAGAATGTTTGCAATTTCTGTCAAGAAGTGAGTTTTTGTTATTGTTTCTATCATGAGTAAGCAGAAGTCTAGGGGAATGTGTCAGAAACATTTTGTCTCCCCCAGCCAACCCCCCTAGTGACGCCCATGTTAGCTTAGTTAGCGGGCACAAACAATGTTAGTCCTGAAGTGCTCTTACATTATTTTGGTAACCTAGCAACAGTAAATTTACTGGGGGAAAAAAATGTGTTTATTGTTGCCAGGTTGCCCTTCTGAAAATGAGGTTGCAGAAATAATTTGAGTGAAGCACCCTGGCCCACAGACACCTAATTTCACCCTTGGAGCTACCCCTGCCTAGCAGCCCTGAGCACACTGGAAAACCTGAAGGCTAGAAGGTCTGATTGAGGACAGTCCTCCCTCACAGCAGGATATTTGATTTGGCTCTTAATTTGAACAGGGGTGGGATTTATGATGATGTGTGTAGTGTGTGAGTGTGAGTGTGTGTGAGTGTGTGTGAGTGTGTGTGAGCGTGTGTGTGTGTGTGTGTGTGTGTGTGTGTGTGTGTGTGTGTGTGTGTGTATGTGTGTATCCATGTGTGTGTGTGAGAGAGAGAACTTGATTTGAGAGAGCTCGTTGAGTGAAGTTGGGTTTCAGGCTTGAGTGGCTCCCATAATGATTCTGGCAATGGCCCAGGTGAAAGCTTACATCAGTCCAGGCCTAACCCTCCTCTAGTGTTGTGCTGTTGGATTGGTACCTTATTGGGCTTGACCTGCCACAGACTCAGATGCCATGTGGGGGCCATAGGGGTGGTACACCTCATGAACCCCTGGTGATGGCTTCAGAGGGCGAAGGTTATGTAAGGGTGGCCCATAAATCCCAATTGTACCCCCAGCACATATACTCACACGCAGACACATGCACCACAACTGCTTGTCTCAACATCTCTTATCTCTTTCTTTTCTTATCATCCTCCAACAGCTCACAAAGAAAAGGGTGAACACGCACAGACATATATAGACACACACACACAGACCAGCCAATCAGGTTCGTCTCGCCTCAGTGCTTGCAACCAGCAGTTCTCATTTACAGGTGCTCATTTTGACTCCCTCTGCCATCCACACACAGCCATTACCCTCACTCTCACTCCCTCTCTCTCTCTCAGTCACTTACACCTTCTCTGTCTCTTTCTCTTTGTCTTTCCCTCAATTTCTCTCTTTTTTTATCTCCCTTTCTCTTTTTTTGCTTTTACCTTCTCTCCTCCATAACTGTAATATCCCTTTTACTATCCCATATATCTTTCAGTGTTTTTTTTAGATGTTGTGCCTCCTGTCATTATTGTTTTTGTGTCTTCCTCTCCCACTTGCTAACTTTTTTTCTTTTCTTTCCCCAAACTCTCTGACTCCCTCGTTCCTCCTGCCCTACCATGCCTCCCTATTTCCTGGCCTTTTAAATTTTATCACACTTCTTTTCTCCTTCTTTCTTTCAATCACTCTCTATCTCTCTCTCCTCACTATCTGTCTGCCTCTGTTTCTTCCTCTCTCTCTCTCTCTCTCTCTTTCACCTTGTGTCTCCTTCTTCCTCCCCTTCCCTGCTGCTCTCTCTTTTTTCTGTCATTATTGTCTGCCTCCCACCTTCATTTCTCTCCAATCTCCATCATTCTGTTCAGGCATCTTTATCTCCTAATAACCCATTCAGCTCAAGCTTCTTAATCTTAAACCCAACCGCACTTTGTACCCCCAGCCCCCCCTTTCTCTAATCTATAATTGAATCCCCTTGTCACCCGGGAGACCTGGCTTTTTGAACAAGGGTGCCCCCCCCCCCCCCAAAAAAAACTCTAAATCGCAACCACGACCTCATCACTCAAATCTCAGTCATCACTCTATGCGTGCATTGTACCGGGTTTAATTTCACATCGTCTCCTTGTATCTCCATTTCAATGAGGATCAGGACCTTTAGCACCCACCAACATGAGATATATATGTGTGTATCTGTGTGTGTGTGCACATTCTGCTACTCATATGGGAATATAAAGACTCCAAGATAGAAAAACCTGGTAAAAGATCACATTTAGGCACAATTATGTGTGTGTGTGTGTGTGTGTGTGTGTGTGTGTGTGTGTGTGTGTGTGTGTGTGTGTGTGTGTGTGTGTGTGTGTGTGTTTCTGTAAATTGCGCTAGTGAAATTGGGTGTCTGTGGTCATGTCTGAATCGAAGATCTGTGTCTGTAGAAACACACACACACACACACCCACACACACACACACATGGATCTATTCATGTAATTGTGCTTGAGAAGGTGGGTATCTGTGGTCATGTCTGAATTGAAGGTGTGTGTGTATGTGTATATGTATATTGATGTGGTTGGCTCATTGATTGGTTGATTCTGTGTGGTGACTCGATAAGAATGTGCTAAAACATGTGTTCAGCTGCTCTCTTGGATGTCTGCCACGCTTGGACCACTGTTCCACAAATGCAACAGGGCTTTTGCACCTAACATGGAATAGACGAGGGCTTTTCACACACACACACACACACACACACACATACACACACACACACACGCATGCACGCACGCACGCACGCACACATGCACACACACACACAGATGTACACATTCAAACTCAGACACACACATACACACATTTATTCATTAAACAGATATTTACACACAGTTTCAAGCACATACTTACACATACGTACACATACATTAATTATTTACAAAGATGTACGCAAACAGTATATATATATCTTTCTCTCTCTCTCATCACACACACATGTATTAATCACAGAGATGTACACACTCAAGCACATGTACACATACATGTACGCTTATACACAAACACACAAAAAGTTTGCAAGCTCAAACTGATAGACCGCTATGCACATCTTTACTTTTTCCCTGCTCAAGTTCAAAGTATTAGAGCCTTGGCTTCCTTGTTAGTTTGTTATTTCAAGTTGAAAGCGTGAATCCAGCCGCAACAGCAGGCATCTGCTGTGCCGTATCCTTCTTCCTCCTTGCTTCCTGTTGTCGATCCAGACTTTTTAATTAGCTTTCAGGCCCATTTGCGCAGGTGTATCCATTAATCGCCCACAGTTAAAGTGCACTGAGCCACACTTCACTACTCTGGCTTGGCTCCAATGGAGGGAAAACTCAGAGAGCTTCTCCTCTTAATAGATTAAGGCAGGGGTCTCAAACTCCCATTGACTCTGGGCCACTGCCGGTGTCATCATCCCTTAGGAGGGGCCACAGTTAAGTGCAGCGTGAAATCACTGTATTTCTGAAAAAGTACTTTTTTATTTCTATCGTAATTCATATTTTTGTCATACTTAGAAAAATGCACACAGCAGTTTCTGTACAATTTTACTATAGATAGTGTTTTAACAGTTACAGTAAAACCTATTTCATGTTTTATATTATATTTAATAGCTTATTGTAACCTTGTACTGAACTAATGAAATGCAACCCCTGAATACATTTATGCGATATTGTGTTTCTTGCCAGACATCTGGCAGCCCTTCTGTTCAAACAGCTGAGTCTCTTTTTTTGTTTGTTTGTTTGTTTTTTCTTACCTGATGGAGGTCACAGTTGTTGAAACCCTGACAACATCTTTAAGATGGGCATCCTTAGGCCAGGGCTGCTGTGTGCAGAAGGTCATAGTTGAAAAAGTTTATCACACAGATACAGTATGTGCTTTAATAGACTGCATACTGTAGGCAGCTCTGGGAAGGGCAGGAAGAAGTCAGTCTAAAATTGTTCGGTAATGTTTGCTCTTTCCCCTCTCTGAGGTTAGCTTTTAGCCAACATTGTAAAACACATCAGTAGGTTCCGTCCAAGGGGGCAGGAACATATGCGGAAGTTGGAACATCCATAGGGAGAAAAAACCCGGAAAGGTCCCAGTAGCATTCCATTGACCTTTATTGATTTTAGTGTCACTTTGAAACCAAATAAGCTTGATTTTGTGTTAAACAGTGGAAGAAATGGAGCAAAACATATTTGGTGCAATGTGAAATCTGTCATGTTATTGTCTTGTAAGAAACATTTGTCTGAAATTATGCTAAAAATGATGTCACAAATCAAGCGATTGACTTTCTGTCGCACAGGAGGAATTTGCCGTACTTTTTGGATAACAAGCCACAGCCATACTCATGCCCGTTTAGTTTTCTGTTCATGTTGGGGAAACATTTCCAGCAACATTTCCCACAAAGGTAGCATCTAAATTGTTTTTGTAAGAGGGATCATTATTTTTATTGTTTTTTTCTATTTGATGCAAGTGAAGCCCTTTGGCTCAGTCACCACTATGCTCCGCCCTCCTTAGTTACTGTTGCTAACTCTGACACGCCATCGCAGCTGACTGTATGTTTAAGCTTAGGGTTAGGTAGCTAGCTAGTGCCCTTGACATGGTAGCTTGCAAGATGGTAGCTACCTGAAACAAAAGTTAGTACAATACGGTTCAAGCCTTCATAATCTTAAACCTTCAGTAAATGTGATTGCAGCCATAATTGTAGAAAAATACTCATTGCGAAAGTTCTCGTATGCTGTCTGATTTGTGTTTAAGCATCTACTTGTCAATTTGTTGTATTCAGGTTCATTGGCTAACGTCACTAGACGTCACCACAAGTTTGCACAGTAGACTTCAGTAGACACGTGACCAAGCCGAGAATTGAAATTTTGATTTCATCGGCTCCCAGTGAAAACGATGTTATCCCTCAGTCCACTTCTTTTACTGTTTATGCTTTGGTACCATAGTTTATTATTATGTATATTATGATCCCATAATATTATGTTGCCCTATCTTTAAAGAATCTAATAGCTTTGCTTCTATTTGCAAAACCCTGTGACACTGTCCACATGACTGTTTCCAAAAGCAAAGGTGTGATACTACTACTACTACTACTACTACTAATAATAATAATAATAATAATAATAATAATAATAATAATGCATTTTATTTCTTACACGGCACCTTTCAAAACACCCAATGCCACCTTACAGAAAATATAAATAAAGAAGTCAACATTTAAAAATAATAACAAGAGTAGTAAAAGCAAGTAAAATGGTATAGAGCCCATATGCTAAAAAAAAATCAAAAAGGCGAGCTTTTAGTGCACTTATGTGCACTTGAATGCTGAGCCCTCCCCCAGACATCTGCATGCTGTGAGATGACCAAGGGTTTATTTTCACAAAAAGCAGAGTTTTCCACAAACTCGGTTTTGTGGAGAGGCCTTGCTTAGTTTCATAACAAGCTGACCAGTGTCAGGTTAAGGATGTTCAGCTCCATGTCCAGCAGATATTGAAGGTCAAGGTCCATTTTGAATCATTGATTTAATGCAGGCATTTAGCCTTCTTCCACCAGTCTCCTCACCTCTGCTCTTAACTCAGAAACTCACACCAAGCCATTTTCCTTTTCTGCTGGAAAAATACACCTTAGGAATATAAGCACATCACCCTATGGTGACCTTTTCTCCAATTTAAAAAATAATTGGCAGTGCTGTGAACTTCTGGACCTAATGTCCTTAGTTGATGCACGTAAGCACAACAGGTATGACATTTATATCTAAACTATTTTCTGCACATTGGCTGTTGCTCTATTATGCAATTCAGAACAACTGCTTAATCAGCATTTTCTTCATCTCTTCATAACGACACCAATTTTTTTTTGTCTTTCGTAAAAGAAGCCCCATCAGTGGTAATGCCCACCAAATGCCAAAACAGCGAGCTAAATTGCATCTCTCAGCTGCTAAAATGAATTCTTGGCTGTGGTACCACTCTGCGTTGGATACAAACTCTGCAACTCTTCTGTCACTTTCAGTTGGCCATTAGAACCAATGATAAAAATGTCTAGCAGGGCTTTTCCAGTTAAAAACTGGTGCTGACCTCAAGCACAAACTCTGTGTTGCCTACCTGATCATAAATGATATTTGAGAACATGCTCACCTGCTCTTCTATTGTCTCTGCTGCAAGAGCATATTCTTTTCTGGGAAGAGAATATCACTGATTGCAACATGACATCCATGACAAGTTGTGGCTGGGTGAATTACTGGCAATTAAGGCGAGACATTAAAAGGTAATAGGATACATTTTTTAACTTACAGAGATCACTATGAGACTTCACCAGTTGATTACTCATGTTAATATAAGGAAAAAAATGTATTACAAGTTTTCTGTAATTTTATGTTTAAATATGCTGATTAGGCCATATATAATTAAATATGCACTAATTTACATATATTTTAAAACCTTAAGTCTGAATACTGGAAAAGTCCAGCATTTTCATTTTGTTAATATATTAAATTAAAAGACATTGACAGAGGAGATTATGGATATCTCATTTTGTTTTCCAGTAAATTAGAAAATACTGATAATAGCCTTAAAAGTTAGATTTGCGCCTTATTTTTAAGAATACAGTGTCATATATAAATCAGGCTTAAAATGAGATATTAACACATTTCACTGCAAAACTCTTCAAAATATAGTTAGGAATAAGACTGTAAGGTTTGGTGTATGTAAGTGCTATACAGTAGATGTGGAGATTTTGTACATGGAGTGTGAGAAAAAAAACCTGATCAAACACAACCATTAAACAGCCTACTTTCCTAAGGCCCACCTCCATCTAGTGTTGGTGTCTATTCACTTTTTTGGCTGTGCTTACACTTTTACGTCTCCGTTTTGCACTGGCAGACTTGGCTTTTGAGATCCTAACCATGTCGGCATCTTTCATTGCATTGATAGTCATTACTGTGCTCAGAATGCACAATTTCTCCATCACAGACAGCATAGCAGAGGCACCCTCATTAAATGTGAAATGGCCATACTGGCTGCAACCTTAACCTTGCTTTTCCTCACAAAGACTGTGTACGTTGGGCCCATATGACCGAGTTGAGGCATTCGTTGGCATTCTGAGTGCCTCAATGCTGCCTGTGCTTGTGCAGGCTGTCACTGAACATCCAGTGATACACAGGTATGAGCTTTTGACTTCCCGTGACGATTTTTTTCCTGTGTGAAGCCTATGACTGGCTTTTCCCCATTCTCCTCTGCTCTCCTGTACCAACACCAGGATGGACTGCACCTAGTGTGTATATGTGTGTATATGATTTTCATCACTTGACGTGCAGTGGAGGACACTTGCCCATAATTCTGCCTTTATTTGATCCAGTGACACTTAGTTGTTTACAATACCCCCCCTGTAATAGTTCTGCAAGGCTTTGCATTTCTTGGCAGTGAACTTGCCATGACCTTTGCCCCCTAACTTATGCTTAGCACTGAGTTTCCTAAGCACTATGCCCATGCGCTTGTGAGCATGATTTATGCACTCAAGCTTGACTATTTCATGCCTAGGGTATGAGTTGAATGCAACAACCTCCTTGAATGCGGCACTGTCCCCATCTGACAGCATCTCAGTGAAGCACAGCTGAGACACAGACCTGCCCCACATTTTCTTGGCTGCCTCCTGCTCCATGGCCTTACTTGACCTTGAGAATTTCTTAGCAGTCCACATGAGTCTCCTTCCAACTTTCAAATTCCTCCTGTGTAATTTTTCCACCTCACCGAGCACACTCTCTCAGGGTACAAGCATGGCAGTAGGAGGATAGTACCTTAAAGTTCATTACCAGCCCAGTGAGGATGTCAATGAACACACCAATGCCGTAGTGGGATGCAAAGCCTCTCTTCTGCTCTGTGCCATCAAAAGACAGACTGATATTGATTATGGCATTCTCATCCTCCCTTATTATCTCAGCCACATCAGGATCAATATCTGTGTATTCCTGCCTGATCTGGTCCCTGGTTCTCTGCAGTGACTCCAAACCTCTTTCAATTTCTGCCATTAAAATGAAAAGTATACTGTATCAATAACTGTTCATTTGGTCTGATTTTATTGATACCCTACATGTCTTCATTTTACTGGCATAAGTTTTCAGTTTTTGGTTTGGAACAGAGAGGGAGCAGCCAGGTCATAAATGATCACTCAAGAAGTTACATACAGTATGTTTATATTTATTTTTATTTATTTAGCTGATAGGTTGTTTTTTTGCAGATGCTTTCATCCAAAGCAACTTATACTAATGTCTTTGGGACCATTCATATACATATACAGTTCTAATGATAACTTATTAGACGTGAAACATTTGTATGGAATAAAATGGTTATGGTTTCTGGTTGTCTATGTTGTGTATGTGTGTATGTGCCTGTGTGTGCACTGTGTAAGTGTAGGTCCAGATTTCTTTTTTTGCAAACTCACTTTTAAATCTCCTGAGAAAGTAGTAGTTGCTTATGCTGCATTATTTTCATATCCACCTTAGTTTTTACCACCTCAAAGAAAATATGTACGGTAAAAGTAAAACTGACCAGCACAAAATACTGAATAAAATGCCACCTAATTTCTCTGTGTATTATTGTATCCTCATACAAAGATGCAAGTAATGCAATGTAGACAAAAAAGTGAAAGCAAACACAGGTGAATATCCAGAGCTTCAGGAAATACTGCCATGAATTCAGACAATTATAAATTATTGGGTTGTACTAGAATCAGCTGGCTGGTTGGAAGAAATAAGTAGTAGTATAAGTTTCTGGACCTCTGAATGCAAAGCAAACCAATGGCAATTAGTTTGCGATAAGCTACTCTTCACTATTGAATACTTGCCATACATGGCACTCTCTTGTCATGCGTCTGGTAAGTTTTAAGAAGCAGGCCAGGAATCCCCAACACTTTGCTAATCTTTTTGAGCACTGCATACCCCAACTTGCGTGCTAAAAGCACCATTTGGAAATTCACATCAAATACCTTAAGTTTGTTTTACACCAAATTTCTCCTTTAAGTCACTGGCCACATATGTTTTTCCAAGTGCAGCATCAGCGGCTTGCCTGGCTTTATGGAAAAGACTTTATAGTCTAGTGTTAGCCCTTTCTGTGGCTGGGTGGTTGGGGCTGCCATCTCATCCCCCTCATATTCACCATGTTTAGTTGATTAATAAAGCTTGACATTGTACGACTTTGGAATGACTTTCCTTTACCTATAGGCAGATAGCCTTTCCATAAAAGTCCACACAAATACCCCAGTATCCATCTTACTTGAGGCTGTGTTCATCATTAACTTTTCTAGTTGGTTTGGAAAAAGACGGGTATGTTGTTGGCAGTCAAACAAAAAAAACAATGCCTCGAAAAATCTCCAGACATGAGCAGACATCCCTGACCTTAGCATTATTTTGAATAAAATGTCATTGTTTAGTTTTTGTGTATTGTTCATTTTTCTCATTCATCTGTTCATAAATCTGTCAGTTACACAAATGTAAGAAATGAAGGGTATCACTAAAATACACCAGTTAGCATATTAACATTTTTTCCTCCAAGCCATTTGGGCTGTTAGTCAAGTTCAAAAGGCAATTTTGCGTTTTGTAGGAACTTATCTGGCTAGTTTTAAACCAGAACCAGTTCTTATTTGAATCAAGAGCCAGAAGAAGTAACACTGTGCTTTAAAAAAAGCCAGATTGTGTAAGAGCCATTCTTTAGCAGTAGTAAAGTAAATGCTGTTGTATTCAAGATCATTGATATTGACTAATGTGGGGAAAGGGGGATAGGATGTGTTACCTGTGTGTCTAACTCACTACTCTTCTGTTCCAACCCTCCTACCCTTCCCATCCCTCTGCAGGTAAAGTCCATTAAGACGGGCTCTGTGTTCTGGACCATCGGCTGTTGCTTGGCCTACTTTTACATGGTGAGTGACATGGTCATGGCAAGGTCACAAGGCATTACTTTAAAGAGCAACCTCAACATAGGAAATGTTGGTCTGATGTCTATATTTAAACTGTCAGTGGTGTGTGTGTGTGCGTGCTAACAGATAAGTGTTTTAGTGCTGGTAAAATCTGGATTTAGGTGGTAATGTTTGTTTGATGTCACTGTGCATGTGCGTGTGTGTGTGTGTGTGTGTGTGTGTGTGGGGGGGGGGGGGGGGGGGGGGGGTTGTCAGTGAGTGGGAAAGAGAGGGAGTTCATGAAAATGTATGAGAGTATCTGTGAAAGTCTGGGTAAATTGTGAGGGAAACAGCCAAATAATGGAAGATTGAAGATTGATATTTACTTAGAGATTACATTTATAAACATAGGATTACAAGTCTGTTTGTGTGTGTATCTACTATATTAGTGTGTATTTTAAACCTTTTAATAGTGTGTTTTTGAGAGAATATAAGGCGATGGTGTTTTGGAGATGTTAGGGGGTCTAAGATTTTGCCCCCCCTTTTGTGACTAAAATTGAAACTGTGAACCTTGGTCTACTTCGTAAGTGCTGGGATTTGTTCATGTACACAACACAGCATGCACATTTCAGGTAGCAAATAAGCAACGCTCGCAAAAGATGTTTAACTTAATTTGTCACCGGGGGACAAAATTAACCCCAATGGTTGGATTATGTAAATTGGTTCAATTACCAACTGTTGCTGTTCATTTCAAGAGTTAATGAAATTGAAGTTGTCAGTAAAAAGGTTCAAATTGTAAGCTATTTGCTAAATGCTAATAGCTTCTGTGTGTGCGTGTGTGTGTGTGTGTGTGTGTGTGTGTGTGTGTGTGTGTGTGTGCGTGTGTGTTTGTGCGTTTGCGTCTGGGTCTGAGTGTAACTAGCCGTGATTGGCTCTGCATTGTGATTTGCAGTATAAAACAGAGTGTGTTTGCTCTGCAACTTTTGCCTTTGAATATAGGCAAAATTTCACCTGATAGGGCGAAGGCAGGGCGAATTCACCAAGGGGGCGAAATGCAGTAGGCAAAACCTGAACTTTATTTAAATGGGAATGATGTGATAACCAGTTAGATAAGCGTGTGATGTGTTTAGAGCAAGACGCTTGTTTAAGAGACGGGAGTTACAAAAACATTTAGACCAACAGGGTGGATGTGGTGTAGGGCAGACAGGAAAATAAAGGCAAAGGTTGTAATACTTATCAACTTTACTGAGAACCGTCAGTGGTAACATATGCATGCATTACATTGTTCCAGAACTATCCTTCTTCTCACTCTCTGTCTCTCTCTAGCGTAGGGACACTTTATAAACAGTGCCTCCTAGTGATCGTTTCATAAAACAGTATGCAGAACACAACAGCAGACCCTTGTGAAACCTGTAACGTTAAAGTGTTTATATAATATAAAGTCTTTGGGTGATCAAAAGTGATGGTAACATTTTTTTAAATGTAACACGAACTGACTTAAGACAAGCAGACTACTCTAGATTACCATTTAATCATTACCATTTAATCATTACCATTTTACCATTTAAACGTATATTTACTCCAATGATCACGAAACTTGGCACATTCAAGCACACTTTTAGTATTGTCTGTGGGAATGCAGTCTAGTTTACTATACACAGCACAGTTTTCCATCTGTAATGGGCTCTCCCTTCTCTCACTGCTCTTACCAAGAAGACAGAAAACAGGCGCAGGTAACCCACTTACTTTGCAAAGTATATACAAAATAAAGAGAATAAGAAACAGTTTACCCATAAAATAACGTTTTAATTAAAATCAAAACTAGCCTAGCCTGCCATTCAAATGTGCAGATTAGCTAGCATGTATGCATAAAAGAAGAAATGGCTAACTTGCTAACATGACAGTAGCAGTGTAACACAATACATTCAACAAAACAGTGACACACCTGCAAATTCACAGCACACTGTGGGTTCACCCTCCACACACTCCTATAAAAAAGCAAGAAAGAAAAGATTCTACAGAATTGGTGAGCACTCAGCACTAATGACTGTTTTTAGGACTTACTGGGGGTCATAAACCAGTGACTAGCGATGTCCAGCACTTTCCGGTATATGAATGACAGATCAAACTAGCGCTTCTCTGTTAAACAAATTTGGACACAGTATACGTGCTAAAAATGAAATGAACACTAACATATTTTAAATCTGTCGTATTTGTGTCATTTTATGTTACATGATAACACTCGTTTTGTGGCGCGATTTGACTAGGCTAGTGCTACAGGTTGTCAAACTATACAAATAGGGCTTGTTGAGAATTTATGCACAATATTGTGCTTAATAAAAAAAACTCACACACGATTCTGTAGCTATACAAGTGCAATTTTTGTGAGACTACATGACATAAGCTTGTTGCTCCGTGTCGGTCAGAAATATTGACATCTCAACAATGTTAGCCTCGCTAGCCAGCAAGTACACTACACTTGTAGTGTTCTGTTGGCGAACTTACCAACTCGTGTTAACGGCTCGTTTCCACACGGCGAACTGCCAACATAAGTTGTCCCACAAGCTAACCTACATCTAACAGCAGCAACTGACTCAAAATTGCATATTGCAGGGGCTACACAAATACTATCGTTGTCTTGCCTAGATGATATTTAAGTGTTGTAATATCGTTCTACAAATGCAAGAAGTGTACTAGTACAAGCTTGTGACCATATATGTTAGCCAGTCGTAAGCTAACTTTGCTATCTTAAAACTTCGAGTGATTAAATGGTAATCTAGAGCAGTGTTCCTCAACCTTTTTTCAGGCGAGGCACCCTTTAAATTCATGAAAAATCTGAAGGCACCCCAAACTTTTTTTGCAGGTTTATTTCAGATAGGCAGTATGTGTCGTCGGGCTTAAATTTACTTACTTAACTTAATGCTACATGAAAGATTCCACTGCCTTAGTATTTGAGTATAAATTCAGACAATTATTTATTATATTACATTATTTATTTATTTATTTTGCTTATTTTGTGTACTGTCAGATGTGTTTCTGCGGCACCCCTGAGGGGGGTGCGCGGCACCCTCGTTGAGAAACACTGATCTAGAGCACTGTGCTTGTCTTAAGTCAGTTTCTGTTACATTTAAACAACAATTTGTGACGGCACCATCACTTTTGGTCACCCAGAGACTTTAAATCATATAAACACTTTAATGTTAGAGGTTCCACAAGTGTCCGCCATCTTGGTCTGAGTTTTTTGTAACTCCCGCCTCTTACGCAAACGTCACACACTTAACACATTACACGCTGATCTAATTGGTCATAACATAATTTTCATTTAAATAAAGTTCAGGTTTCGCCGACTGCATTTCGCCCCCCTCGGCGAATTCGCCTGCCTTCGCCCTTGAAGGTGAAATTTCACCTCCATTCAAAGTTCATAAGAGCGAAGCGAAATTTCGCACAATTTTCAAAATGTACATCTGCAGTAATCATAGCCACACAGAAACAAAGTTATAACATCAGTTCCTGTCATGTGAGGAGAAAATTAAAGTGCCTAGTTAGACCTCAGCCTATAAGAACGTCTCTGCCTACAAACATCAAATACAATGTAGCCTAATTACACATGTTTTAATGATATCCTAAATAACACTTTATTATAAATGTCCATGAATTATTTTTAACTTAATTTTACATATTTTATGTCTTGGTTAGAAAATAATGTCCAGTTAGGACAGTCTACGTATATGTTCAAGTCAAGGCTTTTGCTTTTTTTGGTGAGGTAGATAGTTTATGGTATGTATGCAGTTTACAATAGACCTATGAAAACGCTGCTACTGTTACGATATTAGTGCACCACTAAAACTCAGTTCAGCTGCCCAAGTGTTTATTCAGAAAAAAATAATTAATAGGCCTATTTAACGTTGGTGAAGATTTTCTTTCAGAACGTCACAAAAATACTGCAGGCCTATTCTACTGCAATATCACTGCTAATAGTGCTCTAACATTAGGCTACTGCAATAAATGTCATATTTTGGCCAGTAACAAACCGAATGTATACAAAAAAGCCAACTGAATTTTACTGCAAAAAGCAATATGGTCTTAAATATTGCAGCAATGTAGTTAACATAAATAACAGCAGGGTTTTTTCTGTAAAGGTAAATTAATGTACATGTTGAGACTTGACTCTGTATTGCTCTCAAAGACTTTAGACTTGACTTGGACTTGGGAAAAAATGACTTGTAAACATCTGTGGTCAGTGGAGACTTAATTAATCACCATGCTGATCCAGAACTGATGAGAGATGAGCCTTTATTTGAACACACTGTTTTATTTAGCTTAGCTTAAACATATAATACGGTGCAAACCTGAGAGGGAATTCCTACTGAATTCTTACAAATACATGTCTGTGTGTCTTTCTGATATGAGTGACATACTACCATCAAAACACACTCACATATATACTCTACACTCTTTCTTGTAGCGCACATACACACATATAGATGAAAAACATGCATATAAACTCACACACACACACACACACACACACACACACACACACAAAAGGAGACCTTCATCTTCTTGACAGTGACATATGGCCATTCTATGAAATGGTGTGTGTGTGTGTGTGTATGCGCATTTATACCTATTAAAATACGCTGGCACACTTTCACACTGGGCTTTTCAAAAGCACTTGTAGGCTGTGTGTAAGACCCAGATACCTTTAGGCATGTAGGTTTTATACATCAATGCCAAAGGATATGTATGTATGCAGCTTTTTTTTAGGTCGACTTGATCACTGGTAAACAAACATACGTTTTTATGTGCGTAAAAGGAGCACACACACACACACAGACAGATATAAAGGTGTGCAATTATGGTTTTGTGGTTTTGTTCTTTTTGCTGCATAACAACATAAATCACAACAGCATACATTCACAGACACATAGATACCCATACACAAACACATTTCTTTCTCTTTTAGTTACACACACACACACTCATTCCTACACATACACAAACACACACATTTCTGCACACACAGTCTTTTCTCATAGTCACACACACACACACACACACACACACACACACACACCCTGTCGAACAGGCACTTCACACATCTTCCCCTGCTTGAGGTTTGGGATCCCCTTTGATCTCCGGTGTCATAAAGACTTTATGAGCTGCAGCTATCCCTCATCCAACACCCCCACCCCATTCCCTTTTTCCTCCTTCCTTGCTGTCGGTCTCCTCCTGTCTCTTTTCCTCTCTTCTGTCCTCTCTTTCTCCTGTCTCTCTCTTTCTGTCTTCTGTTCTGTGTCTGTAATCAATGTATGAATTGTAACAAAGAACCGTTGCCAATCGATACAGAAGCATTGACGGGTAAGCAAGATTATATGAATAAGGGCTGTAATAGATTTTTTTAATGTAACCCTCATGGTATACGACTATACACCTAAACATACATAGTTGCCTATTTCAGTGCACATTTAACACCTTCTTAAGCTTCTCCCTCTCCTCTTCTTTCTTCTCCTCTCTTTTATCCCCCCTCCTTCACACTCATTCTCTCTCTGTCTTTGTCTTTTTATCTGTCTGTCTCTGTATCATTCTCCCGCCTTTTGCAAACAAACAGTGAGCAAACAAACAACAAACAGTTGTTACTTTGGCCGAATTCACAGGGGGGTGTTCTCCACACTTGACCCACATAAAATCGCAAATGTTCTGCCTTTAAAAGTGGCAGCAGTCGATCAAAGACCCAAACTCTGCTGTTATAGAAAGCAGCACTCGACAGGTCTGTAGATTTAATGAACCCCTCAGCACTATAAACTATACTTTCTGCCCTACACACATAAGCATACTCGGTTTTGTCACATTGTGGGACCTGACAAAAGCCATACCTTCTGGGTGCCACTATTTCTAGTCGTTGCACACCTCTGAGAAAAGTCAGGCATGATCAGTTGCACTTGGAGAGCATGACTATCACTTAAAGGGGTCCTTCCGCTAAAAACCACTTTGAGTAGCCCTATTTACAATGTGGTGGGTCACAACAAGCAGTATATGCACGCAGCATTCCAAGATGTGAAATTCGACCCTCATGGTTTTACTGGTCATTGAAGGGTCGAGCTAACCAAAACGAGCGGATCAGAGCAGGCTAAACCTATCTACGTCACTAGGTCGTAAGCGCCGCCCAGAGCAATGTATGGCAAGCCCACATCCCAAAGGAAGAACAGTGGACAGAAGCTAGGTGAGAGAAAGACAGCGAATTTGCCCAATCAGAGGTGCCTTATTGACACGTCATGGATATTCACGAGGGACACCGGAAAAGCCAGTCGTTCAACCACTAGACCTGTTATAGCTGACAGAGCGTCAAGCAAGACACATACATATGAATAAAAATAACGATGAAAGGCCCCCTTTAAAAATGAATATTCATTACTTGGGTCCAAACCTGATTGAGTCATCCCATGTGGGAATGTCTCAGGTATTATTCTTCTGGGAACCCTAAACACATCTCAGCTTTTGCTATTGTTCTGAGGAACATCTTAACACACCTCTCAGGTATACCGTTCTTCCAGGAAGCAAGAACCACTATCTGGTGCAATGATCTCAGACAAACACAACCACAGACTGTGGCCTGACCAATGGATAGACACGTGAGCCACAGACTGGCTGTGGGCCTAGTCTTGACTGATGTGTAGAAGATGATATGGCCTATGGTCTTAGACTTAGGTGATAGTCAGTAGACTTAGGTGATTTGGTGATTTGATCAGTTTGGATCATGTATGGTGCATGGTGTAGGCTATGCTATGTTTATTTGGTTCTCTATTCAATACCCTTTTGTCACTAGGCAACTGTAACTCCTGTGTAACAACCCAAATTCCCCGACTAAGGATTAAGAACAATGAGGTTTCTACACATGAAGTAGAACAACATCACCTAAACATACTTTAAACAAAGCTCTTTATTAAGTGACAATACAATTACAGTAGGCCTATGTACCGTCTGACTAAATGGACTGTTACATATGGCACCCATCACATATGGCAAAAAAATCCCATTTTGACTTAACTGTCCTGGCCATCAAATGACACCAGGATTCTGACGTAAACTTAAAAAAAAAAAAAAAGCGAATTTGAGAGGAAACATGTTTAAATCATTTTTCGCTTTAGTGCAATGATTATATTAATAATGTAAAATTTGAGTGCCTTCCTGTTTCTGTTTTTTAGTGCTTCTGACTCACTTATTACAGTCGTCCTTTCCTGGATGATACAGGTCTGAATGAAGTTGATCATGTTGAGCAGTTATCTCCTTGGTTTCGCTTCCTCTTCTGTGCCTTGCGAGCTAAATCAGAAATAAATAACAAATTAGCTCAGAATATAAATGCACAGTACTTTTAATATGTGGCTCAAATAATGCATCTTATACAACATAGTTCCAACCATGTATTGTGATTGGTAGTTGTGATCACTTCTCTTTGTGATTGTTGTTGCCAAGTTACAAAAAACATCATGGGTAATATTAGCGATTATAGCTAACTGAAATCAAACAGTGTGACTGACAGAATTAATATGCAGTACAGTATTTGCAAAATATACACACCTGATAATTCAACTGCCACAATTCCATCGCTCTCTGCGACATACTGTACCTTCCATGTCCTTTTCATACACCACCTCTGCAAGGTCATCTTCAGACTTAGTATGCTTGACCAACTAGATTGTTTCTAAACAGGTGCCATAAAAAATGCAATATAATCTAGTCGTTAAGTGTTATGATATTGTGCCCTTTTTAAGCTCAAAATCACAATAGTTGACTTAAGCAGAAACTACATACCATTCGAATCAATGTCAATCTCTTCAAGGTTATTGCCTTGGAAGTCTACAAGGCAGCCCTGCTTCTTTTGCCATCAAGATTTTACTGATCTTGACAAGTGCCTTCCAGCCGATGCACTCTGATGTCATGGCCCATAAAATCTGTCAGCTGGTCAAACTCTGTCTCATGAAGGGTTAGAGGATTCTGCAGGATTGCTTCCTTAGTCTTGTTGAGGTGAGTGAGAGAGGATTGTTGACAGCACAACATTGGACAAACTGGTGGATGCAATCTGACCCTCTGTAGTGCGACATGGCTCCTGGTCTGGCAAACACATAAGTGTTTTCTTTGAGGACAACACTTCTTTCTCTTTTGATGTAGTACGTCAAGTGCTTCCTGCATCGCTGGACTTAAGAGGACAGCAACTTTCCTACCTTTCTTTCCTCTTATTTCTATCCTGGTAAAATGATGGCAGAGCTTTTTCTCAAGTGCAGAGAGAGGTTGACCTCTTCATGAGGTGCTGATGTGTCTCTTGATGTGAATGCAGAGAGGGACATTTTGGACACTTAGGGCACACTTCTCTATGCCAGTTGAATAGGATAACCTGTGCCAGAGTCACCTTTGCAAGGCTGGCCCAGTTTTGTGATGACACCTCAGATTCCAAATTGTGTTTGTACTGCCTTTAATTCTCATTCAGGTAATTGTGTAATTCCTGCACATCTGCTGTGAAAGACAGCAACTGAGGTGCATTCCACTTAGACTCATTGGGGCTCTTCAAAGATGTGGCTGACACAAGCTTGTGGCATTTCGCATTGTGGATGTTTCGGAAAGAGCATGCTTCTGCAGCATTTGTATCTCCTTTAATGATTGAATCACTCTTCAAGGGCATAGACATCCTCTAGAGGCTGTGTCCAGGTTTCAGAGAAAGTGATTTGACATTGCTTTTATTGCCTTGTGCTGTGTGTTTCACTGTCTTGAGTGTCTGCATAAAGTTTGCGGCTATGATATATTCTCTGATTGTGTTCATGTTTATGACCTCAGCACCATGTACTTGAAGTTTACCAAGCACACAACTCACCCACACACACACACAAACACACACACACACACACACACACACACATACACACACACACACACACACACACATACATCTACAGAGAAACAACATTCCTCTTGGGTCAGATCATAAAGGGAGATCCCAAATCATCCTCTTATCAGTACACACACATCCACTCACATACACACACACACTGACATCTTTTTTTTGGGCCTCAGCAGGGATGCTCTCTTTGCTCACTAGTGCTGCACCAACTGCTGGTGCAGAAACTCACACGCCTGGAGTTTACACACACACATACACACACACACACACACACAGTCTCTCACACACACACACACACACACACACAGTCTCTCACACACACGCACCCAGAGATCACAGGGTTAGTCCGCACGCTCACAGATCCCTGCTCGAGTCCTGCTCTTGTGCTCCTTTTATTAATCATTCACTTATCCAATCCATGAGCACCGACTCCCTGTCGTGTCAGGTCTCGGCTCAGGAGAGTTGAAGCAAAATGTATCTTTCTCTTTTTTTTTACCGGTGTAGCAAGCTTCCACTATGCTTTTGTTTTTTTTTTAAATGGATGGTATAGATGTTGTAGTGTTGTGAGTGTATATGTATATGTAGTATTTATCGCATAGGTGTGTGTGACTGTGACTGTGACTGTGACTCTGTGTGTGTGTGTGTGTGTGTGTGTGTGTGTGTGTGTGTGTGTGTGTGTGTGTGTGTGTGTGTGTGCATGTGCATGCGTGTGTGTTAGAGTGTCTGTGTGTGACAGAAAGAAGAAATTGAGTTCTTACTGTATATGGCAACCTTGGAAGCAAAAAAAAAAAACCTTCTTCAGGAATGAAGGAAGGAAGGTTAAAGACAGATCGATAGCTGGATTGAGGGATGACACACATATATATTTATAGCTCTCATCACCCCACCCTCACTCCCCAGACGCCCCTCCACCACATTATAGGCAAGGCTTCCATCTTCGTCGCCTGTGCGGATGACGCAGTTGCAGACATTTTTTCTGCACTAATGTCGTCTCCACCTCTGGGCTGTGTGGTTGGGAGGATGATGGAGACAGAGTCTGGGCCAGTTGGCTGCGATGGGGATAATGTAAGGGGCTTTAGTGGAGAGAGGGGAGCCGGTGTGTGCCAGCTAAAGCCTCCGGGGGCAGTATTATGAGCTGCAGATTATACCACCATCGCTAGCAAGCTCTATTGAGTTGCTTTTTAGCCATTTATTTCTCATCTGAAGAGACTGCTCTGTCTCGCCCAGGAAGATCAGTCAAGTGGATCAGTCTAGTGTCTCTGTTTTTTTCCCATCTCACCTATTGGTTCCTTTTTGCTTTGTCATTTTCTCCATTTTAATCTCTCTCTCTCTCTCTCTCCACCTCTCTGGCCCCCTCCCTTTTCAAATTCAAAAACTAATTTTGTTTTGCCAAAGCATTTCAAATCATACAGGTAGTGGTTATTTCAAAGAACAGAACATTATTTGTAGTGAAAGAGGTGTGTGTGCGTGTGTGTGGGTGTATGTGTGTGTGTTGTTCCAGAAGCTCAGTGATGCAGTTATTCCTTTCTCTATGCCAAGCATCTGCATATCTTGCTGCAACTTCTGTGTTCTCTGTTGTTCCTCGTCTGATCATATTCTTAGAATTCCCCTCCAGTTTTCCACCACCGTCTGGGTACAATCTTCTAAATTTAGGGGGCAGAAATGGTTTCAAATATTTATTATTGGCAGTGTTCATCCAAGAATGGAAAAAAACCCTGTTTCAATTATGCGCTGGCTGCAAATAGTAAACAGCGTGTTTCTGCTCTGAGTTACCCGAGTGTGTGTGTGTGTGTGTGTGTGTGTGTGTGTGTGTGTGTGTGTGTGTGTGTTTGTTTGTGTTTGTATGTCTGTGCCTGTGTCTGTGTCTGTGTCTCTGTTTGTGTGTTTTTTGTGTGTGTGAGTGTGTGTGTGCGTGCCTCCCAGAGTGCTGCTGCGGCTGTGTCTGCCTCTGGTCAAGGTTTTTTCCCTCTGCTCGACAGTAGTCGCTGTGGACAGGTAGTATGACACACTATGCTTTTTGTTTAAGGCCAAATAACTATCGAATTGGACAGCTGAGGCTTATTTTGTCCTTCTGTTGTTTTTGTCCAGCACAATAGATTTTCGTTTTGTGTCTGTGGGTGTGGGTGTGAGTGGGTGGATGTGTGTGTGTGTGCGGGTGTGGGTGTGGGTGTGAGTGTGTGTTTTTCTCCTCACAATTTGGTTTGGCCGAATTGTTTGAGCATGTCACGAGGCTGACCTTCTATCTCTGTTTTTTTTTACCAGCTCTCTGCCTCTGCTCTCCACTCTCCCTCCCTTTTTCTGAATTTAATTCAATTCAACTCTCTCTCCCTCTCCTCTCTCTCGCCTTCTCCTTCTCTTTTATGCACACAAACTCACACCCAGCTCTCACACTCTCTCTCTAACTTCAGTTAAATGCATCTCTCTCGCTCACTCTCTCTCCTCGCTCTCTCCCTCCATCCCTCTCCCTCTTACAGACACACTCTCTCTCGCCCTCCCTCTCTCTTTAGCTCCCTCTCTCTCCTCTCTCTCTGTCTACCTCCCTGTCTTTCCCTCCTTTTCTTTCTCCCTCCCTTTCTCTCTTTCTCCCTCCCTCTCTCTACTTCTCTCCCCCTCTTTTTCTATCTCTCTACCTCCTTCTTTCTCTCTCCCCCTGTCTCTTTCCCTCCCTCTCTCCCTAGCTCTCTCGCTACCTCCCTCTTTCTCCCTCTACCCCCCTCTCTTTCCCTCCCTCTCTGTCTCTCCCTATCTCTCTTTCTCCCTCTCTCTCTCTCTGTCTACCTCCCTCTTTCTCTCTACCTCTCTCTCTCTACCTCCCTCCCCCTCCCTCTCTGTCTTCCTCCCTCCTTCTCTCTCTCTATCTCTCTCTTCCTCCGTCTCCCTCTCTCTCTCCCCATCTGCTAGTGACCCTCTCTGTCGGGGCCATCACATTCCCTTACATGGTTGGCTTAGCGTTAGCCGCCTGTAGAGCATTAGCGATTACTCAGCGCTCTCACCCCCTGCTAACGATAATGAGGGAATGGTGGAGGGAAGATGAATGCCAACATATAGTGCGTGCCCGCGCGCACATACACACACACACACACACAGACACATATATACACACACACAGACACATATACACATACACACACACACACACACATGTGTGTGTATACACACTTAATGGTTATTAGCTCTCTCACTTAGGAGCATATGCCAGTGCTTAATGTAAATGAGTAGGGACATCATCACTTGTGTTTCCTCTCCCTTTATTGCATGTTTTCACAGCCATACACAGACATACATACACACACACACACAATTACAGGCACGCATGCACACACGCACACTCATACACACACGCACTGTTGATTATGCGCACACACGGACACAAACCCATACACACATGCATAAACCCATGCATACACACACACACACGCCTATGCGTACAGACACAGAAATATGTGCATGCACATAAATAGCATGATTGCATACGCACACAAAAACACATACATGCGTGCACATGCACATACAAATTTGCATGTATGCAGACCATTCACACACACACACACACACCCACACACACACACACACAAACACAGATTGATTTCTCACACCTCACCGTCTGCCTGCCGTACACACACTTACACTCACAAAAACACTAAAGCTGATTCACACCAGCATACCGCATTCACACACACATGGGACCACTCACACAGTAATATTCACAAACTGATTAAATTAAACGATCCAGCTCTCTCTCTGTCTCTCTTTCTCTTTCTCTCTCTCTCTCTCTCTCTCTCTCACACACACACACACACACACACACACACTCTCTCTATTTCACACACACACACACACAGTTGTTTTTGCATAATGCATCATCTCCCTGCATATACTACCAGGAGTAGGCCAGTGTGTGTTTGTGACTGTGCAGTATTCTTTGTGCCTTCACTCCTTCAGATTGCTACTTTATTGTCATGCACATTGAATCACACACACACACACACCAAACCTTAACCCCCTCTCATATCATATCCATTTACTCTCATCATGCCCTTCGATTATGCCTATTCTGTACTCACATACACACACAAACACACACACATGCATATATGTACAATCACATACATACATGGACAGACACTGATAACGCCTCCTCACTTTCATCCAGGGAGCATCCAGTAACTGTAGACACAAACCCTCTCTCTCTTTCTCTCTTTATCTTTCCTTTTTTCTCTCTCTCCCTCTTCCCTTCCACCCCCCCTTTCTCTCTCTGTCTCTGTCTCTCTTCTTCCATCTCTCTCCCTCTCTTTTTTTCTCTGCCTCTCTCTCTCTCCCTTGTGTCAAAAGACAGCTAGTGTTTGCAGATTAATCTCCTGTTTTTCCCCAGCTGGGCCTCAATAGCGGCTAATTACCTGACGCATTCGCTTTCCCAGTTACAGCTGGCCACACAGGGATAATTGCTCTTTACCACTTTAGAAGGAACAACGGAGGCTCGCGCTCTCTGTCCATCTCTCCTGTCTCTCGCTCTCTTTTCTCTCTCACTCTCGGTCTCTCTTTCTCTGTGACTTTCTCTCTCATATTAGCTCTTTCTCATTCTCTTTTGTGTCTCACTCTGTCTCTCTTTTTCTGTGTCTGTCATTCTAGCTCTCTCTCTCTCTCTCCCTCCCTCTCTCTCTCTCTCTAAAGAACAATTCAGTTCAATTTAATTCAAGCTGCTTTATTAGCATGACTATACAGATACAGTGTTGCTAAAGCGTAAAGAACACTAAAACAACACATTCATTTGTAGCCTAACCTTGAGGGGGAAATAAAAAGAGAGAAAACTTGTGTTTACATACACATCCACACACCACACAGACACACACACCAACACACGCACACACACACACACAAGCCCCACTTGCCTCGCACATAAACATATACATCAGTTGAAATGCAAATATTCAGTGGAGCATTACAGGTTGATGTTCGAGTCACTGCTGTCCCTCATGACTTGGCAAGCAGCAGCATATTTTAGCTGCCAGCGCAGCAGCTTGTCCTTGTCCTAATAAGTGTGCCAAAATATCTGTGGCATTGTTTTCGTGTGAGCTAGCATTTGTAATTACATCTGAGATAACTTTTAGAAATAACTTTTTTTTCTCTTGTCAGTTGAGATATTGTGCAGTATGGGTGTAAGAGAATCATTGTTTCAACTTCCCTGGTCATATAGTGACTTCACATGCACTTCTGTGTTATGGGCTGTATTTATATGTATTAGCCTTAGGCTGTGCTTGCCGAGCATCTGTCTTTCACCGTATAGAACTGACCATATCCATTACATTACATAAAGTTCAGCAGACGCTGTCATGCAGAGTGACAGTCCCACTGCAGCAATGTAGGCTGAGATGCCTTGCTCAAGGGCATCTCAGCCATGAATGACGGTTGCAGGGGAGCCCTGGTTTTTCACACCACCCACCCACATTTTTCCTACTGGAACACGAACAGGCATTGAACCTGAGACTCCCTATCCCAGACCAACTCCTTAACCATTAGGTCAATGCTACCCAATACCCCACCAATTTAAAGTGTCCCAAACAGAATTCTAATTTGTAATTTCACAGGTAATCAGGTTTGTTCTGAGAATGTTAGGTTGGTGACTTCTAGGGCTGAAAGATCTATCGTTTTGGACCATAAATCATGATCTCAGACAACACGATTTTGGGATTGTCAGAGCTGCGGTTTTGCAGTGCTTGTAACTGACCCAGGTTTTGTTTTGTCAACTATTTTTCACATGTATGCTGCCTCCCTGCCATGCTGCCAAGAAGCGGCACATGGGCAAGTCACGTGTTCTTGACTCCAATCAGTGTAGCTGGTCATGAATTTCAAAAATGGCAAAAAGCGGGACCAGAAGCCTAAAGTTTCAACCTAAAGAAAAACAACACATCTGTCATTTGGCAGTATTTGGGGTTTGAGGCTGCAGACAAACATCAGAAACAGGTGCTGTGCAAAACATGTCATGCTAAAGTTGCCACATCCAGCCACTTGAAAGTTCACCACGTGCATTTGCATGGCAAGCAGGTCCAGTGAAATGTCTAGTGAAAGTGATACTCGGGCCGAACAGACTACAATTACAGCTTCTTTTGCCAGTGTAACGACAAATAAGTCCAATGAAAGACAAATAAGTTAGCTGTCAAACTGTCCTTAGCTGACATTTTTAGTTTAACCTTACAAATGCCATAGACAGGCTATCACGATTAGCATTGCTACATTTAAGTTGCATTCATGTTACATACATTTGTTATAAAATACAACAACAATACAAAGACTTCTAATAAACAAAGGTGTGACTCGTCAACGTGGATCATCTGCATTTTAAGACAGGTTGTGAGAAGAGTGAACTACAGGTCCTGGCCATATATTTAGAATATTATGAAAAAGTTCATTTATATCAGTAATTCCATTTAAAAAGTGAGACTTGTATATTATATTCATTCATTACACACAGACTGATATATTTCAAATTATTTAAAATAATTTTGATGATTATAACTGACATCCCAAATTTAGTATCTCAGATAATTATAGAGAATGAATAGAATATTACTTAACATCGATACAAAAAAAGATTTCTAGAAATATTGGCTGACTGAGAAGTATGAACATAAAAAATATATGCATGTACAGCACTCAATACTTAGTTGGGGCTCCTTTTGCCTAAATTACTGCAGCAATGCAGTGTGGCATGGAGTCGATCAGTCTTTGGCACTGCTCAGGTGTTGGGATAGCCCAGGTTGCTTTGATAGTGGCCTTCAGCTGTTCTGCATTGTTGGGTCTGGCGTATCACATCTTCCTCTTCACAATACCCCATAGATTTTCTATGGGGTTAAGGTCAGGCGAGTTTGCTGGCCAATTAAGAACAGGGATACCATGGTCCTTAAAGGCAGGTAGAAACTTAACACTCGACCTCTGTGCCTCTCCTCTTTTCCTTCAGACTCTGAGACCTTGATGTCCAAAGGCCATGCAAAATTTACTTTAATCCGAGAACATAACTTTAGACCACTCAGCAGCAGTCCAGTCCTTTTTGTCTTTAACCCAGGCGAGACGCTTCTGAAACGGTCTTTTGTTCTTGTGGCTTCATACAAGGAATGCGACAGCTAAAACCCATGTCTTGCATATGTCTATGTGGTGGTTCTTGAAGTACTGACTCCAGCTGCAGTCCATTTTTTGTGAATCTCCCCCACATTTTTGAATGGGTTTTGTTTCACAATCCTCTCCAAGCTGCGGTTATTCCTATTGCTTGTACACTTTTTTCTACCACATCTTTCCCTTCCTTTTGCCTCTCTATTAATGTGCTTGGACACAGAGCTCTGTGAAGAGCCAGCCTCTTTAGCGATGACCTGTTGTGTTTTGCCCTCCTTGTGCAAGGTGTCAGTGTTTGCCTTTTGGACAACTGTCAGGTCAGCAATCTTCCCCATGATTGTGTAGCCTACAGAACTAGACTGAGACACCATTTAAAGGCCTTTGCAGGTGTTTTGAGTTAATTAACTGCATTAGCTAATTGGCACCAGTTGTCTTCAATATTGAACCTTTCCACAATATTCTAATATTTTTAGATCACTCAATTTGGGGTTTTCATTAGTTGTCAGTTATAATCATCCAACATTTAAAGAAATATTAGTCTGTGTGTAATGAATAAATATAATATACAAGTCTTAGTTTTTGAATGGAATTACTCATATAAATCACCTTTTTCATGATATTCTGACTATATGACCAGCACCTGTATATAGGGAGAAGACTTCACCCTTAAACTTTGTGGTCTCCAAGGCAACGGCTTAGCTATGAGAAGCTTAGAGGGACACAACACAATTGTCGCAGGGCAGAACAGTTCAGTATTGTTTTTCTCGTAATGTTTTTCTTTGAAGCCCTTGCAAATACAAGATAATACCAGATTGTCATCAATCGTAGATTATAAAAACGTTTATGAGATTTGGATATATCTTAATGGTTTTCTGCAAAATGGCTTTCTTGGATGTACTTTTCTTTTGATAGACAATCTGGCTAAAAATCTGTAAAGTGATGTAGAGATGTCAGGGAAGCAAGTACTATTGTTGATTTTGTTTGTTCTGCACTTTAGCCTGACTTGTGGTGTAAGTCTTTGTTTAACAAAGGCGTTCACTGCTTTTGCTATAAGTTATTAATAATGCAAAATCTGAAGTGCAATATTTTGGTGCAACATTAAGTGCAATATTTTGGTGTTGCTGAGCCATCGATGACTGACCCGCCTATGTGTGACATATTTTGTAGATGTGAAAAGTTGAAGTTTACTAAGCTAAGAGATAGATGGCTCTTTTAGTTCTTCAGTTATAATAACTGCTGTGGCTCAAGCACTCAATGTAGCCTATGTATAGCATGTTTCTTGTCAATAAATAGGACTACATTTGAAATCAATCAAAGTTTCTGTGATTTTGCAAATGTCCATGTGCACTGAAACTTGATTTGAAAAACATTGTGGGTGAAATTGAAATCACAATATCTGCCAGAAAAATCGCAATTCAATTTTTCCTTAAAATCGTTCAGCCCTACTGACTTCAGAGGGGACTGGTAGTGGTGCAGAACCTTTGGGTGTTAGTGTATTTTGTGTGCCAGGTTTTTACCCACATCTGATGTTTAAAGCTAATGTCAATTATCCTACTGTACATCAGCCCTGAACACACTTATGGGTGTTTTTTTTCTTTGAAGCTTGAGAATATTTCCGTAGACTTCTGAATTAAATGTTTGTCCCATTTAGTGCAGTCTAGCTGATCAAGGGGACCCCAAAGTGCGCATCAGTGTAATGCAAGATTACGCTATCAGACATTCTGCACCAGATTAGGATTTGTATGTCATGGAGATTTGCTCTGACTGCAGACTAAAGGGTCTGTGTAGTCTGACTCTGCAGACTCTGTGTGCTTTGTCTTTTACTACAAGGTCAAACCTTCCTAGGGCATTGAATTTCAGGCCATGATCTCTCTTTCTTTGTTATCTCTCTTTCCCCCATCTCATTCAGTAAATATCTCTTATTCTTTTTCTCTACTCTGTCCTTTTGGTTCTTATTCTTTTCTATCTCTCTCTCTCTCTCTCTCTCTCTCTCTCTCTCTCTCTCTTTCTCTTTCTCTCTGTCCATCTCCCTGTATTTTTGTGTGTCTGTCTGTCTGTCTCTCATTACAACCAACCTGAAAGAAATAAGATATCGAGGGCTGGTTGGCTCAATTGATACTGTCTGCGTTTGTAAGTGGATGGTGCCTAGCTGGGTTAAGATTTGCTGCATTTATTCAAAATGAATGGCCACCATGCTGTGTGGTTGTGTGCCGTTTGGGACGTGGGGGGAGGATTCTTGCATCAATTATCAGATGGAGGGAGGGGTTTTACTTTTTTATTTAGTGAGAGGACGTAAGCTTTGGGCTTTAGGTTGTGTTTTAATGATGGAACGTTGTGAGAGCGTACGACAGTGGTTTAATAAAGAAGTGATAAACGTCTTTCTCTCTGTATTTTGTCCTCCTTCTCTCTCTTTCTCTCTCTCTCTCCATATCTCTCTCTCTCTTCGTTTTTCCAGAGGTTATGTACTGATGCTACCAATTAAGCATTAAGCCCTTAATCAGATCTTAATCCAGCTAGCTGTGACTAGGGGCACATACAGGGGGCTGTAAGGATGATGGCCTTTGTGTGTTTATGCGTGTTTATTTGTGTGTGTGTGCGTGTGTGTGTGTGTGTGTGTGTTTATGTTTCTTAATATGTGCCGTTCTATCTTGCTCTGTATTTTAAAACTGCAAACTGTACTGTGGGAATATTTAACATTAGCCACATCTCCTCTGACTCTCTCCATTTACTCACACATTTGAATTCTTTATACACATTTGAACACAAACACACACACATACACACACACACTACTCTCTGTCTCTCTCTCTCTCTCTTAAACACACACTCAAACACACACACTCTCTAATTTCTTGTCTTCTTCATTTTCTCTTCCCAACACGCTTCACACATTCTCTACCATATACACTTTCCCTGTCCCTCTTTTCCCCAGATACACATGCACACACACACACACACACACACACACACACACACACACAAACAAACAAACAAGCGTATCTGTACACATGCACAGGCGCGCACATACACACACACACACACACACACACACACACACACACAAACAAGAGTATCTGTACACATGCACAGGCGCGCGCGCACACACACACACACACACACAAACAAACATATCTGTACACATGCACAGGCATGCACACACAGGCACACACACACACACACACAGCCTCGGTGTGCACAGTGATTCATGGCAATTGGCCTGTGCCTGGTGCACTTAATAGAGGCGTGTGATTTATGCAGGGCCTCACCTCTTATGCAAGGCTGCCGTGGGTCTAGGCGTTAAGGGTCCATCTATCTCTCCCCTTATGCTGCAGCTGGGGACTTATTGATGGCACCAATGTAGGTATCCACACTGA
>CM059283.1:25656217-25678717 GCA_030347295.1 Setipinna tenuifilis | reverse complement strand
CACTCACACACTCCAGCACTCACGCAGCCACACGCTTACTTTTACATTTATTACATTCACAAAAGTTTGTGTGGGCTTCTACTGCTGCTGCTCCTGCTGCTGTTTAAGTCAGGATAAATCTCTAACTGTTGCCAGTAGCTACGGTGGCCTGTGTGGGCTCCTTATATTGGGCCCATGACCTTGCAAAGTTGTTAGTGAGCAACACCTCCAGCAAGGTCCTCCTCTTTCGTGCTGGTGCTTACCCATTGTACGCAAGCGTAAGTGAGTGGCGAAGTAAAGAGGGCGAGTGATGGAGAGCGAGCGAGTAGTGAGAGAGTGACCTCGGTTTCGTTTACATTCCCTCTCTCTCTCGCTTTCTCTCTCGCTTTCTCTCTCTGCGTTTTGGCTCGAACCCAAACCGACCCTCTTGATGAGGCAGAGAGGAGTTGGCCAGAACCCAACCGGAATGGGAAGGTGCAGTCTGGTCCCGTCAGGCTTGGGTCAAGATACAGACATTGAGCGCTCGCTCACATTGTTATACACACACACACACACACACACACACACACACACACACACACACTCACGCACTCGGCAGCCTGCCTTGAATGTGAAATTAGGCCCACTACAACATAGTACACTATACGGGCACACACACACACACACACACACACACACACACACACACACACACACACACACACTCCAGTCAATCCCACTTGTCGTCATCAACTCACAAAAGTAAACAATGCTTACTCATATACTGTAAGCCTCTTTCTCTCTCTGTCTCTCACACACACACACACACACACACACACACATTCACACACACACACACACATTTGCTCACACACACACACACACATTCACACACATATTCACACACACACACACACACACACACACACACACACACACACACACACACACGTACACACACACACACACGTACACACACACATACGTACACACACACACATACGTACACACACACACACACACACACACACACACACACACACATATTCACTCTCACACACATATTCACACACATACACACACATATTTACACACATACACCCCCAACCTCCTCTCTGCAGGAGCGAGGCTTCATTCCCAGCCGTCTTCTTCTCCTGCTGCCATGGGAGCCCGTGGGAGCTATGATTTAGGGAGGGGGGAGGAGGGCAGACTGAGGAGGCATCGGTAATCAATGAGGGTGTCAGCTTACAGCCGTGCACATGGTGCGCTCTCACAACCATTCCCTGGTGGAGATACACACACACACCCACACACACATATACGCATGCACATAGACACGTGTGCATGGACACACACACACACACACACACAAGCACACGTGCATATACACACATACACACACACTGGCGCAGTCATCTCTGCTGTGTGATGGATGACTCTCTAATCCAAAAATCTTCTTCCTTTCTCTGCTTCTGTTTTACCTTTTTATGCATTTCATCTATCCCTCTTTTTCATCTATCCCTCTTTCTGTCTACCCCTTTATCTGTCTGTCTGACTTTCTATCCAATTTTTTTTGTCTGTCTGTGTCTCCGTCTCTCCCTCTCTCTCTCCCTCTCTCTCTCTCCCTCCCTCTCTATCTCTCTCTCTCGCTCTCTTCCTCCCTCTCCCTCTCCCTGTCTCTCTCACCTTTTCTCTGATGTGTCATTCCAGCTTACAGCACTTTCTACATCGTGGGACTGGTGCTGTCCATGCAGGTCCCTTTCGTGGGATTCCAGCCAATCAGAACAAGCGAGCACATGGCAGCAGCTGGTAAGTGCCCCCCACCGCCACCCGCCACCCCCCACCCCCCCATCTAGGCCCAGCCCCTCTCCCGCTGTGAACTGCGGCTCTGCTAAGTGCTCCTGGAGGACTGCGGCTAGCGCTAGAGCTGCTCTCTTGTCTCGCAGACTCTCAGGCACACAGGCCAAGTGATGGCTGCTCCCGAAGTATATAAACAGCCACTTAGCATTGGCACCTTTGTTGTCTCTCTGTCTCTGTCTCTGTCTCTGTCTCGCTCGCTCTCTTTGTCTCTTTTTCTCTTTCTCTGTCTGTTTCTGTTTCTGTCTCTCTCTCTCTCTCTCTCTGTTTCTCTCTCAATACAATTCAATTCAATTCAAGTGAGCTTTATTGGCATGACAAAAAGCTAATTGCATAGCCAAAGCATAACATCTTAACAATACATTATGATAAACATATATGTATGTTGTGTGTTTGTGTGTGTTGTGTGTTTGTGTGTGTGTGTGTCTGTGTGGGTGTGTGTCTGTGCGTGTGTGTGTGGGTTCTGTGTGTATGAATGATGATGTGTTCGTGTGTGTGTTCTGAAATTCTCACTCTTCTGACATTCTCTCTCTCTCTCTCTCTCTCTCTCTCTCTCTCTCTCTTTGTCTTATCTCTCCCTAAAGTGCAGACAGCCACTCACCATGGGTACTTTTGTTGACTGCTGTCTGTCCATCTTTCTCTCCCTCTCTCTCTTTCTGACTCTGCCCCCACTCTGCCTCTCTTATCTTCCCCCAAAGTACACAGTCAGACACCCCCCATAGGCACCTGTCTGTCTTTTGTCAGTCTGTCCACCACTCTGTCTTCCTTTTCTGCCTTTCTCCTAAAGTTTATCTAGCCACTCTTGCCCTCTAATGGTACCCCTGCAGTGCAGCTGTATTTGCCACTAATTTGGCCCAGCTGTGGCCCATTACTGTGCCAGGTTAGGGATGAATTCAAACTCTCCTTCGATGTGTGTGTTTTATATTTACATTTACTCATTTCACAGATACCTTTATGCGAATGGGAGGATTTGTTCACCCTTGGCATCATTTTCTGAGAGGAGAAGCAGAGCAAAGCACTTTTCCAGTAAAAAAAAAAAAAAAACTGTCAGCAGTTTCATTCCAAAAAGCAGCTGAGAATGTCTTTTATTGGTATAACAGTTACAATTATCAATAATGTAACTAGCTTGTAAATAACGTTTACAGAAACTAACTGTTAGTAAGTGTAACCTTATCTACAATGCAGGCGAGGCTTGCCGTGAAGACTAAAAGTATTTTTAGAGATAATTACAAATGAGAAATAAGGTTTAAGACATAAAGAGCAATGACTGATAATATTGGAGCTCCACTGTTAACATGCCACTCCCCTTGGTATATTGGCAAAATGTGCTTGACAGCAAAGTTTTATTTTCTGAACTGAAAAAATACCCTGGGATACAAAAAAGACACCTACAGCAGCATTTAGAAAAGCCAGTCTAGTCCATAAGAGTTACAGTGTAAAACTAATGCTAGCAACTATCTAGAAGACACTAAGTGTGAACATAGTCTGACTGTCAATACAGATATACACTTTCATCAGAATCCCCTCTGTGGCAGACAGATCAATACATGGACTAACAAAAACAGATAGTGATACAGATGTGTTTTCTCAGTGGTAGCCTTGCTGTGACACATACAGAGACAGATAGATTGACAGACAAGCAGTGAGATGGCTGCTGTCTTGGTAGAAGGACAAAGAGACAATCGAAGACAAGAGAGCCCATGTGTGATTCATGGGCATACAGTACAAACTCAAGTGTCTTGGTGTTGGATGCACTGTACTCCAACAGTTGCTCTGTCAGTAGAGCAGAAAGTCAAACGTGTGACTGTGCAACCCTTTAAGATACTAAGGTATTAGGACTACATGGAGCAAAGCGGGGCAGTGGTGGCCTGGTGGTTAAGGTAACGGACTTGTGACCGCAGGATGACAGTTTAGAAGCCAACATCTCCCTGAGTATGGTACCATCCCCACACACTGCTCCCCATGGCTGCCCCCTGCTCACGGGTGTAATAGTTTAAATGCAGAGGTTGAATTTCATTGTGTGCACTGTGTGCTGTGATGTGCCGCGTGATCCCAATGACTTTCACTTTCAAAATATTGCTGCACTTGTCAATGTGCTGTTTGTGCAGAAAGCCTTTAAGTGCGATGTGGCGTGATATGTGGTTTGGTTTTGTGAGTGAGTTATATGACAGCCAGAAGTGTAGAACACCACAGATTGGTCAAATGCAGAACATTCACACATTCACTTATACAGCCTCATAATTTGCTTGGGAGATTTATTGACATTCATTACCAATGCGCCATATTTAAATGTGCACAGCTTCATGCCTTGGTGCAGTTATTACTCGAAGCTGTGCACTTATGCATTTTATGCCAATAATTTATCTAGCTAAAGGTCACGAAGTAAACAAACGCACTGAGCCAAATGCATCATCGATTCACATCGCTTTCACCACTACCTCTTGCTTTGACGTGAAATAAAATATTGACTGCTTCTGTTTCTCCAGTCTTTTCCTTGAACAAAACACCTGTGCCAGGATTTTAGAAATCAGTTTAGTCAAGTCAAGGTGACCAAATTTAGAAGTAAGTGACTGTCATAATAGACTAGGGACACTAATTTGTTTGCTGTCATCCGGTTAGATTTGTAGCAGCGTACCACTAAAAAGGCGGATATTTCAGACTCATAATAAAATGCTGACGACGGCTTGGAGCCGAAGTGTGTCCATCTTGGACCTTCAATATGCAGGATAAAGCAGAAATTTGAGTTTGTTTTGTTTGTGAGCTGCCACGTTCCTGCACCCAGAGGCGACCTTATACAGGATGGTAAGGGCAAAGCCTTCTCCTCTTTATCTATACGGATTTTTCAGATTACTTTTTTATCAGGCTCTGCAAGTATCTTGTACAAAGCTACCTGCACTCCCTCAGGGTGTTTTAAAGCCACTGCCGCTGGCCTTATCTATAAGCAAAATTAAATGAATAAAGACATATAAAAAAATAAACAAATAAATCCCACCTGAGATCACTTTATCAGCACTTAAACCATTTTACAACAGCGTGACGGTGTCGACGGGCAGGGGGAGGTTACCTGAACACGGGTTAAGCACTGCACTACAAGGTGCGTGTGGGAAAAGTCTCCATTGAGAGTCAAATTTAATCCTGTTTGGGCCCTAATCCCCTGGCCAGACAGGCTGCATCTAGGAAGCGCTACAGTAGCTCTGTAATGTGGAATGAAAATGTGTCGCAGGCAGCAGTCTCTCTTTCTCAACAACCTGCTCTAAGCCGATTAATGGGCATAGGAGAGAACACCTGCCACCATTCAGCTGTGCTTAATATTACAGAAGGCTCTGTGTCTGTGTGTGTGTGAGAGTGAGAGATGAAGAGAGACAGGAAGGGAAAAAGAGAGGCTATGTGTATACGTGTGTGTGTGTGTGTGTTTGGGGGGGGGGGGGCTGTGTGTATATTTGTGAGGGAGAGAGCGAGAAAGAGTCTGTGTGTGTGTGTGTGTTTCTGACTCTGTATGTTCTGTATGTGTGTGAGAGAGACTGAGACCGTGTGTGTGTGTGTGTGTGTGTGTGTGTGTGTGTTTGTGTGTATGTGTTTGTGTGTGTGTGTATGCCTGCATATATAGGGGGGATTTACTCTCACCTGCTCGTTTTCGGGCTTTACTCTTCTCTCTGCCTCATGTGCTCTCGCTCCGGCTCTCTTTGAATGAAGAGTGTTTGATCATTTCCATTAGAGAGCCGCTTCCCTCCGCATCTGGGCTCTTTGTCAACCTAAAGACACAAATTGTGTGTGTGTGTGTGTGTGTGTGTGTGTGTGTGTGTGTGTGTGTGTATGTGTCTGTGTGCGTGGGAGAGAGAGAGAGAGAGAGAGAGAGAGAGAGAGACAGAGATAGAAAACATGTGTGTGTGTTCATTTGAATTGTGTTTATATATGTGATAATATACAATGTGCATTGTATATTGAGTATGTGTGTGTGTGTGTGTGTGTGTGTGTGTGTGTGTGTGTGTGTGTGTGTGTGTGTGTGTGTGTGTGTGTGTATGTGTCTGTGTGCGTGGGAGAGAGAGAGAGAGAGAGAGAGAGAGAGAGAGACAGAGATAGAAAACATGAAAGCACATGCATTTGAGTGTGTGTATTTTCCACACTTGAAGACATGAAAGAGGCTCAGTGTAAGCCTATGAGGACTAAGCTGAAGGCATACGCAGGGTTTGTGCATGTTGAAAGCAGCAGATAAGGGATTTTATCAACAGGAATTTTAGAAGTGTAGCTTATACTGGGGAAAATGCCATAGATCTCCTACATCAGCTGTTGCTAAGCTGGTTGCATGTGTGCTTTTCTGTGTGTGTGTGTGTGTGTGTGTCCATGTGTGTGTCCTTGTGTGTGTCCATGTGTGTGTCCTTGTGTGTCTGTGCATGATTTTATGTGTATGTTGTTACATGAAACTGTTGTTTATGTGTGCAAGCTGGAATGTAATTATGTGTGTGGGCTTGTGTGTGAAGGTGTGGAGGAGATATGTATTTTTAACTGTGGCTATATGATACTTCTTTGTGTGTGTGTGTGTGTGTGTGTGTGTGTGTGTGCGCGTGCAGGTGTGTTCGCTTTGCTCCAGGCCTACGCCTTCCTGCAGTACCTGCGGGACCGTCTGACGAGGCAGGAGAGGCAGGCCCTCTTCTACCTGGGCGTGGGCTCCGCCGGCCTGGTGGTCTTCCTCACAGTCATCTACCTGTCCTGCATAGGTGAGTGTCTCTCCTTCAGCTGAGTGTATCTGCATAGATGAGTCTCTCTCTTTAGTGATCGATCGTTCACAGTCGAGCATCATTACTTAAGTGTTTTAAAGAGATATTATGCAACTTTGAGTGCTTTTTCTCAGCCTACCTCTCCCTAGTGTCAGGCAAACGGACACTCTTATACAAATGGACTGTCTTCCCTTCCCCTAACCCTGTGCATGTGTTTTCAACTCAACTGGTCAGAGTAACTGCCGAATATAAAAGTAGTCATGTCTACAAAGTATGTAAAGTCAGAATTTCTTCTGAATTTAACGTGATCCTGCTTCTCGTGATATTCGAGATTGAGTCTGAGGGTGCCGTGACAGACACCCAGAAAGTCACCCAGTGTGGTATTCTGTCCACAGACAGCGGGGGTGGTCAAGAGACTCTTCATTTGTAATGACTCATTTAAGCATCTACCAACTTATGAAGACGATTAATTAAAGAGTTGCTTTAATATTGTCACTCAAAGGCAACCTGGATTTAGAAGTTGTCGTACCATATATTCAGAATCATGTCGTTCTACCTATGAGTCTACCTATGCACTTACAGTACAACTAAATTCAATAATTAACTCCTCTACCAGTGCTGTGCTAACTGGAATTAGCTGATTTAGTGAATGGCTGGCATAAATATGTGGCATTGTAGCTTCTGAAGCCAGGCTTTCCAATACTGTGCGTGTTGGTGTCTTAACTGAGCTCTTCCGCCTAGCCATTTTTCATCTGAGCACACCAAGTCAGCAGACCCAGGATATGACAGTCTGTCACTTTCTGAGGCATTTTATATTGGAAAGCTGGAACTGGTATCATGTTCAAATGTATTCCCATGTCTAAGTGAAGGATTGACACACGCACACCCTGTTCTACCTAGCCACCCGGAATATGTGCTATGCACATACAGTATGTCTGGTCCAAATAGGAACAAATGGAATGTAAAAATTTAAATGTAGCCAATTATTAACTACTGGAACCAGTTTTGGTTTAGCTCCAAAGGGAGCATATGGCTCAGAAATGCTAAGTGTTGGCCACACACTGTGGTGATGTCACTGCTGCCCTTCTCTGGCATTAAGACTGATTTGGGGGGGTGGGGGGGTGATGGGGAGGGTGACAGTCTTCTTCTTATTCCTCTGTCCTTGTCCTTGCTCACTAATCCTAATGTATATTAGACCTGTTCCTCCTCCATCCTGCTGATAAGCGGCGTGCTCTTTGGGTGAGAACACAATAAGTGTCTGACTGCTCTCAAGGCGCAGCGCTGCATTTGTGTGGTAATGCGTCGGGCGCATCAGACAGAGCAAATGAATGTGGTCATTATGTGCCGCATGCCAACACCAGGGCGCAACCCCCCCTGCCCTTATCAGAGGTAACCTTGGAGTGGGGTGGAGAGGAATCACTGCGTCTTGCCCCCCACTCCCACTCCCACTCCCACCGCCACTGCCAGCCCCCTCCCCTGACAGCGCCCTCTTATAATGAGTTTTATTTACCGCAAGAGAGAATGCCTTCCACAGCAGATGTCTTCAGGGGTCTGGGGACTTTTTTGAATAGCTTCCGGAATTATCTCACTGCTGTGCAGTTCTTTTCATTTTTTTTCCTTCTATCCATCCCTCAATTTTTCTCACCCTCACACATACACCTCTTTTTTTACCATGTCCCTTAATATCTTTCACTGAGTTTCTCCTCCATTTTCTTTCATTTTTTTCTGTGTTTCTAAATCTCCCTCTTGTATACATAAACACTCATTTTGGTCTGTTTTTTACGCATTCACTCACGCTCTCTCTCTATCTCCTTTCTTTCTCTTCCATCTCTCTCTCTGTATCTGCTTTTATCTCCATATGTTTCCTTCCCCTGTGCTCCTGTGTTTTACGTTCCCTGTCCAGTGGCAGGATTGTTCTCCCCTCCCGTGCTCCACATGTCCCTGTGTGTCACTGATGGCACACCACACCTCACCACAGATGAGATGAGCCACCCACATCTTACACTCCAGCGCCTTCCTTCTTTTGACAGCTTGGTTGTGTTCTTTTTCTGTCTGTGTGTGTGTGAGTGTAAATAAACATGCATATGTGTCATTGTGTGTGTGTGTGTGTGTATGTGTATGTAGGTTGCATCGCACCATGGAGTGGTCGTTTCTACTCTCTTTGGGACACCGGGTGAGAATTCATACTTTTCACATTCTTGTGTGTGTGTGTGTGGTGTGTGTGTGTGTTTTGGCCACACACACTGTGTTTGTGTGTGTGTGTGTGTGTGTGTGTGTGTGTGTGTGTGTGTGTGTTTGTGTGTGTGTGTGTGTGTGTGTGTGTGTGTGTGTGTGTGTGTGTGTGTGTGTGTGTGTGTGTGTGTGTGTGTGTGTGCAGTCTCTCATCACACATGCAGCTCTTTAGATGCCATAGGCTGACCCCAGTGCACTGAAGGCTTTGCATTTAAAATGCTGTAGTTTACTCATCCCCCACTCCCTCCCTCGTGCAGCAGCTCCTGGGTTGAATACTAACTCTAATGTATATCTGTGCTCCAGAGGCACACTGTGGGAGGGGAAGGGTGAGGATAAACAGAGCCAATTTAAAACAAAATCCCTTTAATTAAAGCAGTTTACAGCCTCGTAGTCATGACATACAGTCTTGAGCCCCTTTAACCTCTATGTGGTTGCTGACAGTTTCTATCGGCAGCTAATTTGTATGTCGCCCTAAAATTGATTTGAAAGGTGTCTGGCATGTAAAAGAGAAAATCTGTTCCTCCTGACACCTAAGCAATTACTTGCAGTATTAGTATGACTATGTACTTTGTTTACTTCAGGTTAAAAAAAATCCATATAAATGGACAACTTTAGTGTAGTGCTGAGTACCACCTGTACATCTTAAGAATGTATTGTTGCATAGTGATAACTTGTGTAGTTACATACAGTAGCAATAACTTTAGCCCCACCATTAACCCTACCCCCACACTATACCTTTAGTAAGAGTGTGTACCTGATTATTAATCGCCTTGTGCCTATCAGTTGATGACATATATTAGATACATTGTAACTAAGGTTAAAAACCATTAGGGTATTTTTAGGTTAAAACCCTGTGTAAGTGGACAACTGCAGTGTAGTACAGAGTACTACCTCTACAGCTCATGCACATGTTATTACATATTGATAACTAATGTTATTACATAGCAAAAATTCTAGCCTCACCATTAGGCCTAACCCCAAAGTTTCCCTTTCATAAAGGGTTGATACTAAATATGAACTACCTTCTGGCTGTTATTTGATAACATGTTAAGTACAATGTACCTGAGAATACGTAATACCACAAAGTGGTGTGTCTAGTTGGCCCTTTTGTAGCCTCTCTGATGCAATGTCTACCCTGGTTTTACAGCTACGCAAAGATCCACATCCCCATTATCGCGTCCGTGTCGGAGCACCAGCCCACCACCTGGGTGTCGTTCTTCTTCGACCTGCACATCCTGGTGTGCACATTCCCCGCAGGTCTCTGGTTCTGCATCAAAAACATCAACGATGAGCGCGTCTTCGGTGAGCCCGCCCCCGAGAGGCCCCATCACAGAATCCACAGTCTGGATCACACTCTGAGCAGTAACCGCACCACTGCTGGGATATATATGTGTGTGCATGGTGTGGCAGTGGTGTATTGCATCTTGCGCAGGGGAAGGGAGTTTCATAATGAGAATATATAGCTCTACAGCATCTGTTCAGAGTCCTTGATGTGTCCCTGCAGCAGATTGTTCCAAGGAGGCTTTTTTTTCGATTTCCCTTCGTATATCTGAAATTGCTGTATTTTATGGTCCAATTGGGTCTTCATCAAATTCTTCATCTGAAGACTTCAAGGCTTTGTGGGTCAGTTGAGTAAATGTGTTTCTGTGTGTGTGTGTGTGTGTGTGTGTGTGTGTGTGTGTGTGTGTGTGTATGTGTGTGTATGTGTGTGTGTGTGTTTGTGTGTGTTTGTGTGTGTGTGTGTGTGTGTGTGTGTGTGTGTGTCTGTTTTTCCTATTGCTGTGCTGTCTGTGTGGCACCTCCTAGTTGCCCTATATGCAATCAGCGCGGTCTACTTTGCGGGCGTGATGGTTCGCCTGATGCTGACTCTCACCCCCGTGGTGTGCATGCTGTCGGCCATCGCCTTCTCCAGCGTCTTCGAGCGCTACCTGGGCGACGACATGAAGCGCGAGAGCCCTCCTGCCGATGACAGCAGCGACGAGGACGACAAGCGTAACCCTGGCAACCTTTATGACAAGGTGAGGAATTGCGGTAGGGGAGTTACGAGGGGGGGGGGGTGGAGTGGGGCACTGTAAGGTGTCTGACAAGCCTATCCGAGGATCTGTGATTGTAATCCAATACGGTTCCCATCAGGCTGAATGAATAGAGTGATTGCTCTTCACAGTCCCCCTGCTGTGTGGTCAATATGGGCAGCCTAAAAGAACCTCTGTGTTTATGCTGAGTTGTGACTACCATAAAGCTGTAAATAATAGCCACGTCCCGAATAGACACCTGTCACTTTTAATAGCACGGGGCAGCAACACATTTAAGCAATAAACGTCGGTCTTAAAAAAAAAAAGGCCGGGTCTAATTTTCTCCTTGTCGTTGAATTTAGCTCATTGACTCCCCCGCCGAGCCTACAATTTTCCATTGATAAATGACAATAAAAAGACTTGGCAATAAATTCTTTTAAGCTTAGGTTGCCAGAATAATAATGCATACCCTTATTGACAGCATTAGTGGCAGCTGGTGGTGAAATTGGTTGGGGGGTCTGCACTGTTGTGATTGTGTGCAGCTTCAGTCTCTGTTTGCAATAAGAACGCCTGGGGCAGTGCTACATCGTCGGGTTCTAGCAGAAGAGTCTCACACACTTTTGTGTTGTTTCGCGTGGCGTGTTCTATTAACTGGTCACTAATCATCTCGTTCTGCAGAGCACTGAACTTGCATGTAGCCTACTGGCCAATCCACATTAGCTATACTGTTGCACTGGATTCATTGGACAACTGCTGTCTTTGGCAGAACATAAAGCATTGCAAAAGGGCACTGTGGGCACTTAGTTCCACAGCTTTTTTTGTAATCGCTGACGACATCCAACTCCAGTGCTCCAAGCATACGCTGACCCTCAGGCAATATCTGCCATACTCATTGCCAATGTTATGTTATGCAATGTCATGTTATGCAATAATTAATCACACTAACACGGAAGGCAATGTTAACTCAATGTAAGCTTTACTTAACTTTACTTCTTTGAAACAGACGTTCAGGGTATTGGAACATTCATGGGTCATAATATACATTTGTGAACAAGGTTGGCATAAATTCATTGTTGCATGAAAATTAAGCTGTCTGTCTCATGTCCCCAATTGTCCCAAATAAACACAGAGTGTGTTTAGTCATTACTATTTGCTATTTGCTCGCAGTTTTACGGTCCCTGCATAAACCATTGTAGTTAATCAGCATGTTGCTTCTTGAGCATTAAAGATTAAAGGGGGGGGGGGTATAATTTAATTGGCGGATGAGCTCAACTATCAACACCTTTGCTTTTGTATTTAGGGTGCTGCTGGCCACTTCTCTCTTCAGGGCCCTATTTGAGTGGCAGAATTGGCTGGTGAAAATGGTCCACCAGCCAAATGCATGGGCAGCAGACATCTTTAAGTCCTGTGATAAATTTGTTGCAGTGTGGATTTGGAATTTGAGTTGTTAACATGTCCCTCCTCCACAGGCAGCACTCAATTACCTCCCATCACTGCCCAAGTTAGATTTGTCTACAATATATTTATCAGAAGAGGTGACATTTTGCCTACAAATTTTTCTATTTCTCTCCAGCAAGGAGAAGAAAATATGTATTATAAGGCATTATTGCAATAATAACAACAATAATGATAATGATGATTATTATTGTTATTGTTACAGGATGCAAAGGGACTACATTCACATTGCTCCAAATTCACACACAGACACAGAGCACGTCTTACATCTTTACCTTTCATTTAGACTTCACTGCAGCTCTCGTGTTTTACACATCAGGTTCTCCTGCTAGCTGTCTCTGGGGAAATCTACTCCATATCGGTAGTATATTTACGAATACAGCACCAGCCAGATGAAGACCCTCATATATGCCCTCTCTCTGCTCTGCTAAACAGGCTTTCACTCTGCTGTTTGCTTTTGATAGGCTTCTGGGTAAATTGTCTGCTCTTAATAGCCTATAGTTTGCTCCCAGAAAACAAACTTAGTTAAGAAGACACGTAAAAGATAGAATTTCAAGCTAATTAATGTCAAATACCATAAATAGCCAAGCCAAACCTAATGCACCATTACAGAAGAAGCTTAAGGTCAATCTTTCACAAAGGCACTGTTGGGTGAGCAAGGTTTAAAACCACACACCCTCATTAACAGTCTAACATGAAATATATAATGAACATAAAAATATAATTCGTCCAACGGAATGTGACAAGGGTGTTTTAAAACAGGTCTGACAAGCTACAAAAAGTGAATTTAATTGTTTTAAACAACAGAAGAAGCACTAGAGATTAGTCATTGTAAAGAGCTCCTGGGAAACATTGTAAAGAAGTCTTGCTGTGATATTACTGTCTTCTGTTTTCATCTCATCTGGCTTATAAAATATAAATCAAAGTGTTTAAGAGCACTGTATCCAAACCTTTCACTGACTAGCATCACACTGCTTCTACCTACATAGTCTTTTAGAGTAGACTTCACCTGTCTTAAGCATGTTCTTTTTTCTGCAACATGGTTTATGTGCTGCTGTGTCTGCCAGCTGTTTCCTTCTTCCCCCGAGCTTTACTGTAAAACAGAAACCCAGAAGAGTCTGGTGGATGCCAGACATTACACAGGGAGATCACACAGGGCAGCAGTTTGTAGCAGCGATGTCTGAGCACCAGACTCGCTGCACGAAAGGGCTAAAGCACAAATTGCCAGCCATGCGCAAGCAGCATCCGTAGACTCCTCTGGTGTAAACCCAGGAGACATTGGGCTTCACAGATGAGAGAGAGAGAGAGTGGAGCAAGAGCCTCCGCAATAAGACAGGGGGAACAAGGCACATGACTGTGTGAGGGATAGTCCTCTGTGTCGAGGTGAACCCTGCTCTTCCTCGCTCACTCACTCGCTGGCTTGCCTTTCCTCTGTGGAAACAAGGGCGCGCTGGTGTGGAAACTCTCCAATAAGTGATTCTCAAGCTGACCCGTTTCAAATTTGGCACACAATCTGTGTCAACTTGTCTCCCCTCCAAGACCATTAAACTACTATTCAAAATTTTTTGGAAAATTTCCTTGTTTTTCACAGAAAAAAAGGAAATGCATGAAATGGGTTTGAAAAGGAGGTATATACAACTGAATAGGAAATATGGTCACTGACAGAAATGACGAGTTCTGCTTAAAATAATTGTGTCCTTCAGAAATTGAAATTCAGCAAAGAATTCTTCATTTCCTCTTTTCAACAACATGAAAAGTAACCCATTCTTTTTGAACATTAGAGGGTCTGGCCTAGATATGACCCATGTGTAGTATCTCCTGCATCTACTGTTCTCCATGCTTGGGGTTTTGTGCGTGGTGGAATGAAAAGCATCCCTTACGGCGAGAGGCGTAATGATCCGTCCGCACTCCTTTTGTGTGCTCAGCATCAACAGCAGCGAGCAGATAACACCACCAGACATTGACCCAGCTCACACAATCTCCGCGTAATAACTGAATCCATACTGTGAAGATGTCAGGAACAGCTCCACTCGCCTGCAGAAATAATGGTTTGAGCTTTCATCTCCAGCATGCACACAAACATGAGCACAGGCGCACACACACACAAACACATGCACACAAACATGTGCGCCCACTGATATTGAAGAGGATATTATTGTTGCGGTGAAAGAAGTTAACCACACAGGGCTGTGTGGTGCCGGTGACTGTTATTACTGTTTATTGCATAGTGGGCGGTGGCATGTGTTTCCTTCAACTGCTTGTTTGAGTTAACCGGCACCCAGCAAGCTTGGTTTGGCACAGTGACATGATTTGCCTCTGGTGTAGTGCAGCGGGGATGGCCTGTAGCTGTGAGGAGGAGGCTGCAGGTCAATATGTTTTCTGTCCCAGTGCATTCAAAACAACGTATTCAACCATACCTGTGTGTGCTCAGATAAAACAGGAGAAGGTCAAAGACAAAGGTCAGATGTAACGCAGCCATGCATTCAGGCTAAGGGGGGCCAGCTATGACCTTCTTTACCTCTGTGCAGGTTGTGTTTGACTATGTGTGTGCATGCGTTCGTGTATGTGTGTGTGTGTGTGTGTGTGTGTTGTGTTTGACTGTGGGTGGGTGTGTGGGTGAGTTAGTGTGGTATCTGTCGTGTGTGTGTGTCTGGCATTGTGACTGTCCCTACCTATGTTTATGTGGCTGGTATTTGTGTGGTCTCCATGTGTGTGTATGTGTGAGTGTGTTTGTAGGCAGCTGTAATTTATAATGTGTGTAATTCATTCATGTGTCTGTGTGTGTCTGTGAGTGTGTGTCTGTGAGTGTGTGTGTGTGTGTGTGTGTGTGTGTGTGTGTGTGTGTGTCTGGTATTTGTTGCATGTGTCTGGCATTTGCACTGTACCCCCTTGTGTGTCTGTGGCTAGTATCTGTATGTGTGTGGCTGAAATTCTTGATGTGTGTGTTTGAGTGTCTGGGATGTATGTGGTTTCTGTCTGTGTGTGTGAGAGAGGTGGTGTGTTTGTTTATGCAATTCATGTTGTGTGTGTGTGAGTGTGTGAGTGAGAGACAGACAGACAGGCAGAGTAACTGAGTGTGTTTAAGTCCATGTGGTTGGTATTTGTGTTGTCTCCATCTGTGTGTGTGTATGCGTGCATGTGTGTGTGCGTACGTGTGTGTGTGTGTGTGTGTATGTGTGTTATAAATGGTGTGGGTGTAATGTAGATGCATGTGTAAATGTGTGCATGTGTGTCTGTCTCCCCCTGCAGGCAGGGAAGGTGCGTAAGCATGTGTCTGAGCAGGAGAAGGCTGAGGAGGGCCTGGGCCCCAACATCAAGAGCATCGTCACCATGCTCATGCTTATGCTGCTAATGATGTTCGCCGTCCACTGCACCTGGGTCACCAGCAACGCCTACTCCAGCCCCAGCGTCGTGCTGGCCTCATACAACCATGACGGGTGAGAGCACACATTCATAAACACACACAAACACACACTCACAGACTTACAGACACTTCACCTGGGGGACCAACAATGCCTACTCTAGACCCAGCCTCAAAATGGCCTCACACAACCTTGACGGGTGAACACAGGCACAGCCGCGCACACACACACACACACACACACACACACACAAAGCACTGTTCTTGTGTCACCAGTAAGAAGCCTCAGTTTGTTGTTGGCCTCTTCTAAGTAGTAGAAGACAAGTACACCCACTTGTAAGAAAGACAAGTACACACACAGAAACACCCACACTGTGTTTGGTCCCACACGTTTCTCTTCATGAATTCACAATGGACTCTGTTGAGTCATATCTGTAATCCATCATTCATAATGTCACCATGACCCAAACACTACAGACTTCTCTCTTCCTCTTGTTGCTCTTTATGTCCTCCTGTCTTTTTTAGACTCAGCTGTTCCCTTTATCCTCACCCAGTATTGTGATCCTCTGTGGTCTTTGACAGTGTCGAGTGTAGGGGTAGATGATGTTGAAAGAGTAGAGACCCCAAAGGGACTCTTAATTATTTCTTCCCCGCTCACCCACGCTTCATTTTTTTTTTTCCTGCCTCGGGAACAGGTCTCGGAACATTCTGGACGACTTCAGGGAAGCATACTACTGGCTGCGGCAGAACACGGATGAGCACGCCCGCGTCATGTCCTGGTGGGACTACGGATACCAGATCGCCGGAATGGCCAACCGCACCACACTAGTAGACAACAACACGTGGAACAACAGCCACATAGCACTGGTGAGATACTCAATACGCAACACCCACACCCACGGACAGCTGGGAAGTTTTTTTGTTGTTACATTTTTTTTATTATTATTTGAAAGTTTTTTTTTTTATGATGGCCAGGGAGTTAGTAGCTCGAAACAGTTTTGTTGGAACTCTCCCAAGAAGAAACAGATGGGAGACCGTAACCAAAAGGCTTATGGTTATATTCGCATATATTTTTCGGCATTTTTTTATTCATCTAGTCTTCATCAGTCTTTGTGGACTTCTAGTGCATCAAGCAGTTCTTATTTCTCTACTCCTTTATTTTAATGCCTCTATTCCAATCAATATTCTACAACACAGTAGCCCTGTGCATCGTTCACCTTCTTTAACTTCCTCCACTCTTCCTGACTCGAAATTCTGTCTTCCCATCATTCTCTCTCTCTCTCTCTCTCTCTCTCTCTCTCTCTCTCTCTCTCTCTCTCTCCCTCTCTCTCTCATTTGCAGCTTGCAGGTGTATAAGCTGCAGAACATTTATAGCTTGAAGATATGCTGCTCTTGACTTTAAGAAGACACTTCCCCTTATATCACTTCTGTTCTCTTTCTCACTCACTCCCATCAAACAGTTACACTCCTGTCAGTTCATTTTCAATTCCGTGGTATAATGACGAATAACCAACTAATGCTTTTTCATGTCTAAATAACCCATCTATAATTGATATCATTTCACAAAAGGTTGTGAAAGGGCCATGTTTATTAAAAAAAAAGATAAGGTATCTACCAAACACAATCATTCATCCAGCATACAATTATATTACAGTTTGCAGGGTAGCTGTGTCTCCATTAAATTGTTGGTGAAAAATTAAAATCTCATTATTGGCAGTAGTAGCACTTATTTATTTATAATACCGGGTCCTACATACATTTTACTTTCTCACCTTCTCTTTTTTTCTTTACCTGTCTATCTTGTGTGTTTATTGTTGATTGTTTGCTTTAGTTTCTGTCACATTTTCAGTCTGGCTAAATGACAACAATAACAGCAATAAGCAGAAATTAACATGGCAGCAGGTTTGTTTATTTTGGGTTTGGCTTGTGAGCATTTAATTTAGTTCAAGGCAGACGGCTCTATGTGTTTGTTAACTAATGTTATTATTTGGCTCTGTTGGAAAATCAATTAGGATTGGTCGATGGCTGCATTTAATGGTGCTCTTTCTATACCCAAGATGTTTTTTTAAGCTGAAAGGATTTGCCTAAATATTGGGTCTAGTTTCACATAACAAACAAAATGAAACCTGAAGAAAAAAAATAATGAGGGCATGACCTTCATGTTGTCAGCAAAAACTCAGCATGCAGTAATGATGTTTGTCTCTTCACCCTAATCTCTCTCTCTCTCTCTTTCTATCTATCTATCTATCTATATCTGTTTTTCTCTTTCTCTGTGTTTACCTGTCTTAGGTGGGGAAAGCCATGTCGTCCAATGAGAGTGCAGCCTATGAGATCATGCGAAGTCTGGATGTGGACTACGTGCTCATCATCTTCGGTGGTGTCATCGGATACTCGGGCGACGACATCAACAAGTTCCTGTGGATGGTGAGGATAGCAGAGGGTGAACATCCGAAGGATATACGGGTAAGTGTGTGTTAGTGTTTGTGTGTGTGTGTGTGTCTTTGTGTCGTATCTGTCTGTTTGTAGGTCATTCTTGCTGTCTCTCGGTATGCACCTTTGAATCTGTCTATATGTATGGCTGTCTGTCTGTCTTGTCTGCCTGTATTGGTCTGTGTGGGCGTGTGTGTGTATATAAGCGAGTGCAACGGTGGGTCTGTTTGGATGCATTCTCTCCCTAACTGTCTGTTTGGCACCGCCTGTCTCGTCTGGTGTTGGCCGCCGTCCCAACTCATTGCCCTCTTCAACGTCACTCTCCTTTCCTCTGTTTGCCTTTTTTTGCGCAGAAGAAGAGCATCCAAGTTTTAATTAGACTTCAGAGCTTAATTAAATCAAGCCTCCATGTATAAACAATCCCATAATAACCCTCAGCCCTAACAGAGCCCCAAGAAATGCAGGCTTACACTCGGAGTATCCTCTCGGCCAATCCGCTGCATCATTTGGCTGTCACTGTGTGTGTGTAAGAGAGGGAGAGAGTGCGTTTGCGTGGGTTTGTTTGAGTTTGATCATTAAGGACGTGATCCAGATGGATCTGTTTGTGAAGAGGTTTATTTGTGTATGTGTGTGTGTGAGTGTGTGTGTGTGTGTGAAACAGAGACAGGGAGAGATAGTTTGGTAGAGTGTGTGTCTTCACATATGTGTGTGCATTTGTGTCAGAGAATTAAAGAGATTGAGACAGATTTGTTTGTGTGTGTATGTGTGTATGTAAGCACCTATGTAGTGTGTGTGTGTGTGTGTGTGTGTGTGTGTGTGTGTGTGTGTGTGTGTGTGTGTGTGTGTGTGTGTGTGTGTGTGTGTGTTTGTGTGTTTGTGAGTGTGAGTGTGTGTGTTTGCGTGTGCGTGTGCGTGTTTGTGAGTGTGTCTAGTCTTGACTGCATCCTCCCGTGTGTCCCCCAGGAGAGCGATTACTTTACGCCACAGGGAGAGTTTCGCGTAGACAAGGCCGGCTCCCCAACACTCCTCAACTGCCTCATGTACAAGATGTCCTACTACCGCTTTGGGGAGATGCAGGTAAGTGGGTGTGTGTCCGTCTTTGTGTCTGTCTGTAGGCTTGTGTGTGTGTTTCGGAGCTGGATGTACTGTGTGTCTGTGTGTGCAGACATGTTTCACCACTAATATGATATTAATGGCCCACCTCTCAAAACAGTTTTAAAAAAAATGACTTAATTGCTCGCTTCAATTTTTCAAATTGAGTAGGCGCCCCAAGGTTTACACAGTTTTTTGTTGTTGTGATGAAATATTAATCCACAAAGGTTTGTTTATGTCAGACTCACACTGCAGGCCCTGTTAGCACAGCACCGAAAATAATCCTGAGCGTAAAAAAACAAATGGACAAATTATATTTATTTATGTCAGTTTTAATATGTAATATTTTGAAATGTGATTATAGCCACAAGAAATAGTCTACCATTAAATGTATATGATGATGGTTTTTGTCCCTTCTCCTATCCTCCCTCAGCTGGACTTCCGGACGCCTCCAGGCTTTGACCGTACGCGGAATGCTGAGATCGGCAACAAGGACATCAAATTCAAGCACCTGGAGGAGGCCTTCACATCGGAGCACTGGCTGGTGCGCATCTACAAAGTGAAGAAGCTGGACAATCGTGAGCGCCTGGACCACAAGCCCCGTGTCACCAACACTGTCCCCAAGCAGAAGTACACTGCCAAAAAGGTCAGAGTTTTAGCCTATGTGTGTTTATATCTACAAACCAAGAAGCCTCACAATCTGTCTCTGTCTGTCTCTGCCTGTATGGATGTCGCTGACATTTCTCTACATGTCTCTTTGCCTGTTTTTGTGTCTGTGTTGCACGTCTATGTGTGTATCTGCATGTACCTATATGTTGATTATGCATATGTGTTGCCTATTTGTCTGTATGTCTCCATATCTCTTGGTATGTCTGGCTTTATGTCAGCAGTGGTTCTGTGTGTGTCTGTCATCTGTCTACCTGTTTAGCTACGCACTCATTTTTGTTGAGTTCATGCCATCTGTCAGTCTTCCTGTTTTTCTAAATCTATTTTCTATCTATCATTTGTGTTTCCTTTAGCTTGGGCATCTATTCACATGCTTCATTCAGAATGATTTAGCATGCTTGGGTTGCTGTTGTTCAGTAGGTCATTACTCCAAAGAATGGGTCAAGTTGAGGCCAGTGCCTCACCATGAAACTCAGTGCTGCAAAACACAGCCAGAGTCTGCTTGAGGTTGTTCATGTCATTTATATTTCATTCAAGTGTTTTTACTTGAGGCTTGAGAGTGCATGGCATGTACATTCAGATTGGATCACAGTATATCTCAAAAACAACTTGCTTCTGTCTTGGTTGTCTACTCTGTAAAATGAGATGTGTGCAATCTGCTCTCCTCTGCCAGTACATTTTGTGTCAACAGCAGCGACTTATTAGGTGTGCTCGCTCAGTGAGCACACTTATTGTTCCCTTTAAGTATTTTTTATATTATTATAAAAACATTTTGATATTATATATATATTTGTATTTCTGCCAAGTCGGCGCCAACTGTGACTGCCAATTGCACCAAACATGGACTATGAGCTGCTGTGAAAGCTGTTGCATAGATACCCAGCTCCTCAAATAAAAAACAAACAATATAGTCAATCTTATTTTCCATATGTTGTCTTTCTCCACTCTATACCAATGTAGTCATTTGCAAACAGGCATCATTGTGACTAAATACAAATTAATCATAATCACACAACTTTACAAAATTACTCATTCTGTTTGCTTGTTACATGTTACTTTAATATTAAGGCTAAGAAGAAAAGACAAATAGAACATCATTTTGTAAATTGTTTTGCACCGATATCCTGCATTGTCTTTAATATAACATGCCTCAACCAGTTGGCACAGACAAGTTAATGAGATTGAAGTAAAAAAAACAATGAGTCTACTGGGTAATCAATTAAACTGGTTTATTAGTAAAATAAATCCTAAGTTGAAATGGCCACAGTATAGTTTAATGTGTTTAATATGGTAATGAATTGATATTTTATATGGATTAATTTATATTCTCTACTGTAGAGTGCCAAGAGGAAGCGTGGCTACATTAGGAACAAGCTAGTCCTGAAGAAAGGCAAGAGGCAAAGCAAGAAATAACACCGGACTAAGGATGCAGTGAAGACGAAAGGGGGAAAAACAATACATAAGATCTAATTAACACATCACAATGAAGAGAGGACACATTTGACCAGTGATGATGGAAGGAAACCTGGAGTTAAAGAAGATGATTGGGTGGTGGGGAGCCAAAGTGATCTGCTTGGCGTTTTAGTGCTGTGCTGCTGCCACCTTGTGGTCGTCATCATGAGTGGAAAATCCTGCAACCTGGAGAACGGTTGTCCACCATCTGAGGATGTTTGGCTTAATGTTCTTTTTTTAATGTGTTTTACATATCTGTTGTTTTTGTTTGCAGCCTTTTCCCCTAGAATGTTACTTGAATGTTTGACTGCATCTGGAGGCACAGTTTTGTTGGTACTCTCCTAAGCACTATTGGGGATCACAGTGGTCGAGAGGGCAGCCGACCTAGAGGGTGGGTTTAGGGGGGTGGTTGGGTGGTGGGGATGGGGGCATGGTAGTCACGCACTAATGGAGCTGAAGAAATGTTAGGAGATGGAGAGTGGAGTGAATATGGCTGTTTCATGTTCAGGATGGGAGCTATTGCACCAAAGAAGCACCCTCCTTCTCTCTCCCTTGTAGAACATTATTCTAAAGACTTGTTAGCTGTCCGCTCCATGGTGAAGGTTCTAGAACAGCTTTCTGACACTTGTGAAGAAGGGAATGTATGAGGCATGGAGCAACAGTAGCAAGTTGAGTACAGCTCTGTGTTTATGAATCAGCTGTGTTTATGAATCTTTTCTCAATTTTTAAAGTGAGTATCATTTTAATTCATTGTCATTATTGCTTGATGTTTCATTTGTTTCAGAAGGGATGTTTTTTTCATGATAAACGGAAAAGAATGCTAACAGTGTAAATATGTTATGTAAAGAGAATGTCTGAGAGGGTTATAATATATTGTGAATTTCTTTTAATATGCATTTTTTATTCCTTCCTTTTACTTTGACCTTACAGTGATGTTGCTATTGCAAATATTAGACCGGTGAATGCAATAATTTTTAAGGGAAGAACTATTACTACGAGTATTGTTTGAAGAATGTGAACTTGTTTTCTAAAGGCTTTTTCTTTCATGTTTTTCTTTTCCTAAATAGTCTGATTAAAAATGATGTTGGGTATAAGGAACATTTCTTGAATAGCTTAAAAAAGTAGTTTAACCTTCTGTACAGTCACAGAAGCTCTCTTTTTTAGACTAAACATCAATCAAGTCTGCCCTTGAACAACTTTTACCTTATACCTGGTAAATGTTGCTATGCAAGAAGCAACAGTAAAAAAAAAGGCCAAAAGCAAATTTTCA